>CM070818.1:18855679-19068179 GCA_036326025.1 Chrosomus eos | reverse complement strand
TCAATAATATTTCTCCTTGCCTTTCCCATTTGAATATTCATCCCGTTTCCACGTCCCCAGAAACTCTTCTAATCAGAGTCACTTCCCCTTTAATCACTGGGGCTGTAATTATGATTTGATAAAGCATTTTAATGCACTCTTCAGTGTCACTCACATATCTATGCTTGGAATACCGTATTAAGAGCTGTCAGCCCTTAAGGGGAGCACTTCCCAAACAGTGCTGATCCAAATATGGCAAACACGCCCATCAGCTCTAATTGAAATTATTACAGGTTTGAACATGCTAACGCTACAGCTAATGTTCCCCTTGAAATCGAGCAAGTCTAGCAGACTCAGGTAAGATTCCTCTACCTCCCTCTCATGTGCAGTAATTGTTTAACCTTGAGTGGAAGTGGATGAGTGCTTTTCACCCTACACAAAAAAGAAAAGAAAAGAGAAACAGGCCTGTGTAGCACTTTCCTATCCTGCTTTTCGCTTTCTAAATCAGTCCACCACAAGAATTGAAGGAAAAGCCTCTTTGGTTCCATGTTCATCTTGGAAGAGCGAGCGTTCTAGGATGATCGTTGACCACAAGTTGATAATGATGACGATTTAATTAGAAGCCTCTCTCTGGTCTGGAGTCAGCCCAAACTCCTCCACCCTGCAGATGGAATAAATTTAGCAACAGTGAAGAAGAGTAGGGCCATCTTTTGCTCCTTTCTTCCACCGCTCCCTCCCCCTTCACAACTTCTCTTTCTTGTCATCTAAGTACCACCTCCAATCAGAGACAGAAAACATTCTTCCCCTCTGACACCACACCGCAAGTCGCTCATGCGCCATCATCGCTCAAGCTTGCATCCCCTAATGCGCATACACCTCAACGCTCCCCAATTACCAACATGTGGCACTCTGAAATATTATTACAATGCTTAAAGGTTTAAGTAACACTCTAATAGTAGTAGAAGCTGCTAAAAAAATGGTCCAGGAGGAGAGAAGTGTTTTCAGGGTAACAGCAGGAGCAGCACCCGGCTCCAGTACCAACTGGAACAAGACGAAAAAGGCCTGGCTCTGGGACGACCAGTATTGTGGAGAAAATGTCTTATTTGCATCCTGGCATGTCTCGGGGGTTTAGTTTAGCCCTGTGTCATAGTTTCGGTTTCTTTCCTGCTAGAGAAACAGTGTGTGGTATGACTGAGTGAGCTTTTTTCAGCTGCAGGCCCATGACGGAGCGCCGCAGGACAACATGCCCGCCGGTGGAAAAAGGCTGGTGGGGCTGGGGCTGTAAGCCTGCCAGGATCTTCCCTTTATTCCAGCTTTCCTCTCTTTTTATAGAGTTCGTATGTTCCTAAACTCTGGCCTACGATGAGTGATTCAGAGTGATTTTTTGAGTGCCAGTGTGGGTATGCTGATAGATGTCAAAGAGGCTCCAAAGATATGCAGGGGAGGCAAAACCGCAATATTTTCTCCATTATTTAAACGGATTTCTGCCATCCTATAAAAAAAAAAGATCACTACATTACAGCCCTTTTGACACCACAACTACTCATAAGACAAATTTGGGCTTAAATTATGTTCGTAGACCTTCCTGCCCAAAGATTTAACATGACAAACTAATGAAAAAGGGGGTCCTTTTTTTTTATTCAATTTCAATTTGTTTTCCTCTGCAAGAAAGCATTCACTTTTTCCAGCCTGGTGTTTTCACTTTGGTGTGGTTAATACATCCTGGCAAACCCAAAAAGAGAGAGAGCGGAAGAGGAAAGACATCATTTTGAATATATTGCAGGACTAAACTTCAGTCACACTAAGTTTCAAGGTATAATAAATTACCTCAACAACACCACAAAATGTGCAGCTTTTAAGTGTGCCCATACTTTAAATTTGCAGCTTTTAAGAGTGTCCCTACTTTAAATGTGAATTCTCAAGAAGATGAGATGTCTTTGCTTGAGTATGTATGGATGTAAATTGAGTGTGAAATCTATAGTGGGACTGAATTCAAACTACTTTAAATTTTACCATTGAGGTTTTAACGAATGTTCATTAAATTTCACAGGCAAAAAAACGTCCATTGTCTATTGTCAATTGTGTAGCGATGTATGAAGCACGGCTCCCATAGAAGTCACTTTCAAACCAGGAAGTGATGTGAACTTGAACTCGAAATCTGTGTAGAAAATATTTCACCCTCAAGCGAAATTCCTGATTATGTGGATTGGATTTCATGGGACTGGATTTTGCACATGAAAATTAACCAAACAACGGTGAATTGGCCGCACCTTTAGAGGTTTCATGTCCACTATCGTAAAGCCAGTAGTGCCATGACCCAAGGAATGATGGATGATCCCTATGGGATCTTCTGGAACCTTCTTCACTCCATACAGTTGCTCCCAGCTCTGCAGCTCTGAATTAAGAACAACATCATTAACTGCTGAGTCTCTTCACGAAGAGACCATTTAGACATGCCGCTCTAAACTGTGGAGGCTAGAATGGCAGATCAAGCTAACACACACACACTCATCACATCAGCTGCTGTCACCACTTGACCCATCATCAAAAGCGGTTCATGGGCACATCCATAATGATAGTCAAGGGCTTTCTCTCAATCTGTCTGTCTGTTTGCTGCTGCACTACATCTTATTACACTGACAGTCAGGTAGCAGAGCCTTTTTACTTATTCAGAAAGAAAGAGAAGAGAGATGGAGATAAGTGTGAGGGAGGGAGAGAGAGAACACTTGTGGTTTGTTCTGCTTAAGCCATTTTCTTGTGACGCACATGTACACCGACGGCAGAAAGCCTTTAAAACTGCAAGTGGGTGCACATAATCGCAGAATGGGAAACAAAAGGGGCTAGTTTCAAAAATACTTCAGTTGAACTACTGTCAGACACACAGCCACAGCATTCCTCCCTTCTCTTTACCAACCTCCTTTGTCACTTTAATTTTCTTCTGGCATTTTGCATCCTGAGTTTCCACACATACACACACACACACACACACACACACACACACACACACACACACACACACACACACACACACACACACACACACACACACACACACAGAAAACTGTGGGTGATGTGATTTTGGCATCAAATTTTTTCCATAAAAATTTCCAGACTTTTAGATGTCCTATCAAAAAACATGCCTGCAATTAGCTCCAAGCTTCAGCATTTCTTCATTCTAGAAGATTCTCATTAACATAAACAATACTGTTTAAGAAGATAGCAACAGGCTTTCTTTCACAAAACAGAAAAGTCCCGGGGAATTCAAAGGCCCCTTTGTCTTAAGAGGAACTCAACTTCAGGGTGGATATTTCTTTTGACACCGTCCTTAACAAAAATAATGTTCTATGTTGTGAGGGCTAAATTATGCCTTCTATCCCGAACATGCTAGAATAAACAACTGATTGAAGTACATCAACTATATAAAATATATGTACTGTATATATAAAACACATTAAAATATATATATTGAAGATTTTAAACTATGGACATCATGTGTACAATCATGTACTAACTTACTGTGGTTTGTGATCCATCACATAAGACAGACTTATAAGAATCTGGAGCATCACATACAGTATTGACCTGCTTAATCACATGCGTACTATGAGAGTTAGGTGGAGGGCAATCTGCCAGCTTGATCTTACTGGCTCACATTTGATCTAATAGCAGAGCATTCAGAGTGGGCGGAGTCTTCTGCCGGGGGCTGCACAGATCCCTTTGTAATGGAACACATAGCATCTTAGAATAATGATCAATTATTCTCTACCACGAAAGGCCAGGATTATCACAAATCTCGTACTAAAAAGTGCCTAGCTCCCAACACTGTCCTGATTCCCTTAATCTGTGTTTGACAATGATTTAGCACACTTTCACCATAAGATGATGTAATATGAAATTCACATTGTGAAAGTGATAAATACTAGAATAAAAAGCCACAAAATGTATTGTTTGGTGGAGTTTCAGGCATGTAAGAGGGAACTACTGAGTCTCAAAAATGTAATGCTTATTATATCTTCGTGGAATCACTCAATACACATCATTCCTACCCCAATAAAGCATGATGAATTCATAGAGTACCTCTTATTAATAGTAAAAAAATTAACAAGAAGCCTATAAATAATCATAGTACTCTCCAGTTAAATTCTTGATGCCATCCTTTTGGCAGACTTTTTTCTGCATCTACAATAAAAAAGTGACACAAAGTCAAAAAAATCTAAGATAAAACACAACATCTACCAATCAGCAATATTTACTACTTTTTATAAATTGCATATTAATGATAATTACTTATAAATGGAGGATGAAAGAGGTGAAGAAAAAATGCAAGGACAATTGCGAACAGCAAAGGACTAGTCCTAAACACAGATATCAACAGATTCATTTTTATTATTTATTCATGCACCAATTAAAGGTTAAGCATGTGCCAAAGCCTGTGTGTCAGAGAGCAGCTGTAGTGAGCGAGAGCGAGAGAGCGGCCACAACAAGAAGGTTAAGGAAAAAGCAAACTAACTTTGTCTTGAAATGGTTTTGGCCTGGAGACAAGCTCTCCACAAAAGAGCACGGACTGGCATAAACATTTGTACAAAATTATAAGTGCATTTGGAGACGCATGCAGGAGTCAACCGCCTGCGCACGGTTCCCTACGCTCACTCTCTCCCAGCAAACCCTCCACCCCAGAGCGCGTGTGTGTATACAGGCTCCAAACCACTGCATTTTAATTACTGCCAGCAAGCACAGCAAACCCCTTTGAAATGGAAATGGACTCCGAATCTTCCTCTGCACAGCAGAAATCTTCTTCTGATTTGAAAAAAAAACAATATGCTACACCAGAGCCTAGACCTGATAATGCTGATTATAACCACCAATAAAACCAGTGTCAACAACCTCACAGTCCCAGAGATCCCTAGCATTAAATCTACATATTCATGCGTGCGTATAAAAGAGGTAGGAGAGAGAACGATAGGAAAAAAAATTATAATATAGAAGGCATATTTGTCATGCACCTAATATCAAAGAACTGTAGGCTATATGTGTCATTCAACACTAAGTTCGGGACATTTTGATTTAAATAATAGTGTGTATTGATGCAAAACATTCAAAAAGCAGCTCTATTATTGTGCTAGCACATCCTTTTATCAGGCAAATGCTGTGAGAAGATGAGGAAAATAAAGCATTTAGTAATAATTTGGAGCGAAAAGCAGCATCTATCTCTCCAGTTTATTGTGCAGCATCAGGCCGTAGGTGAACATGGGTTTTCAGTGGAGGGCAAAAAAGCGTGGCCTTCGTTTACAAAGAGTGTCCAAGATATCAAAGAGGTCTTTAATTTTTTATCCTTGTGCGTTTGTAACGTCTATACCTGAGATTGCAAGAGGACCAAAAACAAAACGTTGTAGGGAAAAAAAAAGGCCTTTTCAGCGTAGACTGTCGCTGAAAGACATGGCCATCTGTATTGGCATTTCACAAGGCCTCCTAAGCTATAGCTTCACTATCTTTTTTTCAGAAGCAAGACTGCAATTTGGGCGTGTTGTTAAGCCGCAGATAAGTATAGGTTGGATAATTTATACTTGCTCAGGAGAAAACAAATACTTAAGTCCTAATGTTAAAGGTCTTCACAAGACTACATATCTATTTATTTACTATCTGTCATTTGATTGTTACAGCTTTGATTTCATTTCGGTGCGTCCAGGGTCAGCATTCCTGCCTATGTAAATCATTAAATCATAGAAGATACTGGAAGCCCTGGGGATCTCGAGCAGCTGTCAGCGTGCCATCTTCCATGATGACAATGGATCTATCATTCTGCAGAAACGCAGTGGACGGCCGCGAGAAAAGCCACTGCATGCACTTAAACATCAGCATGTGTATAATACTAAGCAGATGCAAAAAAATGAATGTAGTCATTCAAGATCTGAATATCATCCACAAGAAAACGCCACCTTCCTTGTGTCTTCCTTATTTCGCTAATTAGTAGCCAAAACTTACTATAATTAAAAGTGCAGCAGAGCTTCAATAACACATTCCAGAAACTTGAGAGATTCTGCCACAAAAGGGGGAAAAAGGCTTCTAATAAACATGTTGCCATTGGTTTTGATCATTGTTGAAATATTCCACAGCAAATTAGCTAACACTTATAAAGACAGATGTCACAACATGTGCTGCCACATTTCCTCCTCATGCATTCCTCCCCTACGGCTGGCGTGCTGCTTACCTTTACCAGGCCTGCTGTTGTTTACCTCCAGTGTTGTTTATCATTAGGATTCTGCTGGCACTGTTCTAACCCCTCCAATACAAGACAGAACTATAGACGACACTTACACCTGAGCATCTACCACATCCTCAACTTGCTCTTTTCCACTAAATACTAAATATGTTACTGCACACTGGGTTACACACTACTGCACAACAAAAACAAAAGAGTTATAACAAGAGTATTCGTTTAATACATTATAAGATGAAATATCATTTTGAAAGAATTGGCTCTGACAAGAAAGTGATTGTTCATAATTAAACTGCTTGAGCTCAAAAAAAATTATTTGCTACACTCACTTCATCCTTTACTTTATCTTCAAGATATACATCCACTTAAGATGTATAAACATCATCATTGCAATGATTAAGACATACTGCTTAACTAAAGTAGGAAGCGATAAGCAAGGCCAGATTAGGTCAATGAAAATGTAAATAATAAAACAGGCAATAAAATAAAATTCCAAAGCTGTGTAAATTGAAAACGGATTAAAACTCAAAATCTGAGACAATATTTCTCAAGTACTAAAACATATGGCAGACAACCTCTAGAAACAACAGACTGTGACACATGAAAGAGAATTATTCAAAGTTCATTTACTGTCCAGATTTTAAAACTGATAATGCATTCAACTGATGCCAGCTCTGCAATTAATGTTCCCAAGAAAGTAATCAAAAGTCCCTTTATAACAGAGAACTACCTAATTATAACTAAACAACTGAACTTATTATATCCTGCATGCACAGAAAAGCGATTATCTCCTTTCAAAATGATTTATATATGAAACACTGAGTATCAAGTAAAGTGGTCTGATATATTTTATGCATCTTAAAATTAGGAAATCCCACAAAATAAATGATGTGGGGGAAATGTTTTTGCACACTCAAAAAAACTTGTATGCATTTAAAAATTAAATGAAATGCATTTTGATGGCATGAAATTACAATCACTCAGTCACTGCAAGGTATCATAATGACACTCCGCGAGTGTTTAGAGCCTCATGATTCAATCCCTTAAACGATGAAATGCCTCAATTAAAAAATGCAAAACTATCATCCCTGCATATAATCTCTAATAGAATTAAATTAATCCGCATAAACTGTAAGAATGATTAGAGTATTAAAGAAAAAAAACTAAACCCCTACTTCACACACTACGTGTTAAAATACATATTCCAGCTGTCAAGTCTCAGAACATAAGATCTATTCAAAGACAAGCGAGGCATCGCAGAATAGAATAGGTCCAAATCTCTGAACTTACTGGCACCATAAGCGTTCGTCTGCGATCTGTCGGTATCTGCTCGCCGGATCCAGTTAGGAAATGCTCTTTACTTGCACAAAACCACAAGTTCCTCCCCAAATCCACGGGCAGAAAGTCCTGAAGAAGAAAAAAAACAACAACATCAACGGAGATCGTCAAACGCTTTAATCTCAGCGAAAATGAAAGTGCATTTGTCTGTGAAATATAGTTATGAAACTGCACATAAACCTTCAATCATACTTCATTTCTGTCCATAAAGAAAGCATTTGGAAAATCCAGTATATGCATGAAAAATAAGCTTGTATGAATACTGCGTTTAAACTTGAAACAGCGAGCCGTGAAGTTAAATTAATCAAAATAAAAAAAAAACACGGATGCGTACATTTGTGAAGTGTGTTAACACTCATAAAAGAGGAGGGATTTTTATAAGTTCATTAAATTCTGTATTGGCAAATATAACACATTTGATTGCTTTTTAAATCTCGATGAATTAATACAGGTGACCAAGGTCTGTCTTTTAAATGCATGACTTTCGAATAGGCTAAGTAAATAAATGTAAGGGATATGGGTAACAGAGACCCTTTCTCAAAGGCAGTGAATAAGTCTATCTCTATTGAGTGCAGCACATCCCTGTATAGCAATCAGGACAATGTGCTGAACTGGCAGTCTAATTATAAATGTTCCATTGGGCTCCAGTGCCATCTTACCTTATGAGGGAACAGCTAACAGCAACTGCTCAAAACAAAATGCCATTACGGGCTCAACTTCACCCCAACAGAGGGACAAGCCAAGGGGATTGTTTTTCAAACAGCCCCCTCACTTAAGACAAGAATGTATTATTAGACACCCGGTTATTCTTACAGACTAGACACAATTTCAGGAGAGAAAAACTAGCAAAGTTAAGCTGTGTTTAATTAAGGTGTCAGGTTGCGTCCCTGACGGGAACAACAAAGCTTTTGTGTTTCTGCTCTGAGGTTTAGGAAAGAAAAAAAGGAGGAGAGTGTTTCGCTTTCTAGCGCCGGAAAAGTGTTTTAACAAGAAGTAATTTATGTGTCTTCATTTTTGTAATATTTTAAACGTCCCGTTTGACGACTGAAGGGCTTAAAAAAAACAATACATTCCGTCATACCCTACGTCGGCGTGTTGTGTTCCTTATTAAAATATTATCGCATCTCGTGCAGCAGTCGAAAAAAAGGGCTTATCTGTGTGGTATGAGGGTATACTTTTGGGAAACACCCATGAGATGATGGGCTATCGGTGTCCCACAGACTGAGTTCACACACATTGCGTTCCATTTGTCCTCTCAATACCTCACCGCTCTGTTTCTGGAAATCTCAAAAGCATCATGTAAAGCAAGAAACTTAAAAAAGAGGCAGAATAGGGATAATGGAAAGTGCAAATCGCGTAGGCTATAACGGAAAATAAACACTTAAATTATTTCACTGGATTTATTTTTAATAGAATTTCACCGTGAATGTAATTTTAATCTACTAGACTGTTTGATTTTTGTTGTGTAAAGTTTTTTTTTTTTTTAGGCTACACATAGCCTATCTGTTTGACGTTTTAAAACAAAAACGATAAGTAACAAAAAGGCATTTATTTTTTAATAAGCGCCGTAATTTCTCAGATAAAATATCACACAAATAAATAAGAAATAATTCCCGGAGTTCACTTACTTTCAGTCTGAATGCAGTGTGTTTCAAAGCACCTGGGAGATTAAAATGAGTCTGCTTGTCCAAGTTGCTTATTGTCTCTAAATGGTTCAGCTTTAGATGAGGACTTCATTTTAATTTATGGCTTATGCATTCTTCAAAGGTCAATATGCCTGACCTCGAGCGAAAGTTGAGAAACAATTCCCATGCTCGCTTAGAGAACAATTTTGCCTTCAAACTTTTTTAACTACCTGCTTAGCTATCTCTCGCGGGCTGGAAAGGTGTCTGATCTTAAAAAACACAACGCATGTCCAGTTTTTAATAGAGAGAAAGTTAAAACTACGTTGAATCGGATACTTGCACCACCTATAGCAGCGCTTCTCCCGTTATTGTCAATGAATAGTACCGCTTTGTGGACAAAAGTGAAATTACCTCCGGTGTAGTGAACTTATCCGCCGTCCTGATGACAACTACATGCTATCTATTTCATAGAAATAAAACTAATTAAATAGCACTGCACCTGAAGTTATTATCATACGTACATTGTTAGAAATCAAACCTGCGCATCATTGTTTCCTTTCGGCGCGTGCGTTTGTGAGCAGGCTACACTACAATAGTTCAATAGCGGACAATGAAGTACAAACAAAACATTATAACTGCTGGGAGAACATACAATAACCGCTTGGATAATGTCGGTTTAACTTTTTTCTGTTCGTCGACAAGATTTGTGAAGGGTTTTTTAAAGAATTATGCTCTTAATCGCTCCTCGTCATCGGTCTACGGAGTAGGCTATCATGCGTCACTCTTCGTTGAAAATGACCGTTTAGACAAATATCAATGCTGGACAAGCAAACCCTTTCAAATAGTTTGGATACTTACTGTAAAGCTTCTGTAAATAACACGTGAATGAATCGCTCCGGAGCTGCGGTGTTACGACGCAAAAAAGACGATAAACAGAACATGACGAAAAGACACGAAATCACGGACGACAGGTTACCAATGATAAAAGTTTACCTTGATGTGAGCAGGGTACCAAAACAAGCGCTCGTCTTCCCCGTATCCCGTTATTGGTTTTGAAACAGGTTAAAGATAATGAACACTGAGTGTAGTAGCAAAGAAAGAAGAAAACTGAAGTGTGTCGCTTCCACTGACCGTAGAGGGAATCCCGCTTTGGCTGTATGAAGTTGAACTGTCAAAACTGCTGAGAGCAGTTGTAAGTATATTTATCGCGATTTCCTCTCTACTCTAAAACAGAAGCGACAGAAGACGATGGTTACTGCTGTCAATCTTGGCAATCAATGCAAGCGGCCATGTCGCAAGTATTCAAAGCATTTCCCGTCGTGCAACATCAGAAAGTGAGTGGCCAGGGCATTGATCTGAGGAAAGAGGCAGGGCTCCCCTCACAGACAACACATAGAGAGAGAGAGAGAGAGAGAGAGAGAGAGAGAGAGAGAGAGAGAGAGAGAGAGAGAGAGGAGAGAGAGAGAGAGAGAGGGAGAGAGAGAGAGAGAGAGAGAGAGAGAGAGAGAGAGAGGAGAGAGGAGAGGAGAGATGTGGTAGAATAGTGTATTGTGAGGTGGAAAAAGAACTCAGGTGATGCACATCAGGATATTGTTAGCCATAAACAATTTGCGTTTAAAACATTTGTAAATATTCACGCGTCAGGTCATCTGTTAAAGTTATAGCATGCTGTTTAAAAATAAACGGGTTATAAATTAAAACTCATTTGCATTTGCAACGACCATAGTGCTGATTAAGAAAAAGCGTATAGCCCAGTATGCATATTTTGTTCTTGGATTAAGTTGGAGCTATGGACTTGATCATGATATAATAGTGAAGATGTAGCTAAATATTGTGATTTCACTGCTTTACACTACTTTTGAGGATAACATGTCGAAAAAAAGTTGCGACGGCAAAAAATAGGAGCATTGAAGTTACCTATAAGCTAAGCAAATCCTCACGCCAGAGGAAAAATCGTAATTATCTCTCACACAGACGTTTATTTAGGCTATGTTATAAAATTGAAAAATGGTTAGTTCCGCTATAAGAATGCTTACTGCGTAGCCTATATTTATCCAACGCGCCTTCTTCTCAAAAGATTGTAAAACAGTGTTGTACACCTGGAACGATTATTGAAGTTAGTATTGTGCCAACAACCAAAGGCCATCTCAGGTCATTCTACTAAACCGAATGTAAAAGAATGTAGAAGAATCATGTTAAAAAAGCATCATATACAGTTAGGCTATTATAGCAAATTATTTGATCGATATATTGATGAATTAGGGCATTGTGATCAGAATTTAGATGTATCACCTCCGGTGTCTCCCTGGAACCATGAGGAAATAATTACATTGTCTCATTAATGCAAAAATCCAAAAACTGGTTTTCTTTTACACAATAGGCTATTTAAAATTGTAGGCTATAGGCTATTCCAAATTAATTTCATGGAGACAGGCATGATGATTTTTCGAATTCAGGTCAACGATTTTGAAATAATCACAAATGTTTTACAAACCTGTGTTTTCGCAAAGCCTATAATAAATTATTATTAATTTTTATATATATGTTTGGCTTACACTGTCTGATTTGTTCACATCTGTGAAACGGTTTCCTTTACACTGGTATAGAAATATTTAAGAAGTTACCAATAAAGTGTATGAACAAAACTACGGAGACATTCCTCTCCAGACAGCTTTTTAGACGATCCACCGTATAATTATATTAAGTTGTAACGAAACAGTTCGCTCTTAAACGGACAAAGATCAGGTCAGCTGAGTTTGAGTATATAGCGATTTGAATGTGCAGCGCACTTTAGGAATGCTGGTTGGTCAGACTGAAGATAATTTTTTTTTTTTTTTAACTACAACACTGACAGGCTTATGCAGAGATTGGAAACTATAAATACAGTTCTGTTCAGTTCAGCAGTTACAAAGACATGCAGTAAAAACTAAAGTAGTTAAAAAAATCGCATAGCCTATAATAACTGTCGCGGTTTTTTATTTTATAAAATTGCCTGCATCTTATTTTAAATGTATATTTATTTTGTGGTGAAAATCTCAGAAATTCGAAATATAACAATACATACATAATACAATGTTGTACTTACAATGATAAGGGTAGATGCAGAAGAAAATGCTGTTTGTTAACTGAAGAGTCACAGGGCTAAAGAAAGGGAGAGAGAGAGAGAGAGAGAGAGAGAGAGAGAGAGAGAGAGAGAGAGAGAGAGAGAGAGAGAGAGAGAGAGAGAGAGAGAGAGAGAGAGAGAGAGAGAGAGAGAGAGAGAGAGAGAGAGAGAGAGAGAGAGAGAGAGAGAGGAGAGAGAGGTGGGGGGGGATTAAGGATGTAGCGGGTATGCCAGAATAGATATCCTTTCACAACATCTCATCACATCTGTTCTGGCTCTTGTCTGTCTTTCATTTTCACATTCCCTTTTTTCCTGAGAAAATCCTATCCACGCGTCACATCTTCATCCCCAGATTCTATCTACACCAAAGAGAAGATTAATTATTCAAACAAAGCCTTGCCTTCAAGGCAATAAAGCCACTGCACTGAAACTTTTTTCTTTTACAGCCTATTCCAGCTGACACCGAAAGTATTTCCCTGAAAAAGTTTCCCTAAACGTTTTCAAACAGTGACAATCATTAGGCTACTAATACCAATCTGAAATTCGTTTGGCTGTTCGAAATTTCAGCTTTAAACAGCGAAAATTGTGCAGACATATTTTCTGACTGGTTTAGTGATGTTGATGTTCTCACACAAGGTGAAAAATGTAAACAGGCACATTCAAACTGCCACCGCGCAAAACACTTCATAAAACAAAAAATGCAGCCAACAGTCTTCAGACAAGTGTTTCTCTGAAGGTAAACACATAGGCTGTGTCTCAAAACCAAGTGAGCTGCCTGACTAGACAGCATTTTTAGACGACATATGCGTAGGTAGCCAGCTCAAACGGGTTTCAGACCACAACAATTTAGTTTATGCCAGAAAGTAATTATTTTATCATTCAATTTTAAAATGTATTTTGGTGGTTAGTATTTTTTTAGCCACTATTACGCAGTAAAAAGAACGTCTTACTTTTCAGAGTAGAGTTGCGCTGAACAACAACCACAGCTCTCGTGCTCATGCCGAAGGCAGGTACAGTGTCAGGTAGACGCTGCTCATCGATGTTTTGTACAGGGCTAATGCGCCACCTATTGATTACTCGAGGAATTACACCTCTGGATTGCTTCTTAATGCTTGCAGTGATTGTCAATTAGGATGTGTTCTAATCTTTTAATTTTAAGATAACGGTTAGATATGGGGTTGAGCTTCAACGGCATTCTTAAACCTAACAATTGTATTTATTATTTGTATGCATTTTTTTTTAAATGAAAATGAAAAACGCAAGTGGCTGCTGCTAGTCCCATTATCAGAGGACCAACAGTACCAGTAAGTCTCAATTAAAAGAGAAATTCTGACTAATGAGCATCTTCAATCTGCAAATTTGAGTCAATGTGTAAAAGACCAGAGAGCTGTAATAAAACTTCTTTTAAAACCAAATTCTATTCATGAATAAATTGTAAGTTTGTTTTATTTAATCCTCGGTTATTGCCTCTGATGTAGTTTGGCCTTGACTGTGCTAAACAGTCACTCAAATACTTATAGGTTTTAACAAGGACATGATTCATTTTTTCTCCCTAATAGTGTTCAGGTCTTAACTAATTAGCTCTGAACAAATGTACAAGTCATTTTTTTGCGGCCCCTTTGACAAAATCCTAAAATCACAAGGTCTTTTCTGAACTATGAGCCTGTAATTAAGCATGTTGCGGGTGTGGAGCGAGCGGGTTCAAGCCTGTAGGTCTGGTCTGGACCAATGTTCTGTCCAGCTCGTTAGAGAAATAGGCAGCATTCATCATATTAGCATATCATGAAATGCTTTGATGCATCGTGAAATTCAAGCCTAGCCTATTAATATTTAAAAAAGGCCTGCATAAAAATCAACATTTTTGTTACATTAAATTAACATGTGTTCTTCTCCAGTTCTGCATGTTTAATTAGGCCGCTCTCTTCTGTCAAAGGAAATATAAAGGCTGCCATATGATTTGCTGTGATTACTTGAGAACTGGCAAACAACACTTTTGTCTGGTAATTCAAATGCCTCACAGATGATCTGCGTATGAGAGGCCTCTATTAAAAACTCATTTCAGACATTTCCATATCTGCAGGAGCCATGGAAATATGTCTGATACGTTTAATTAATGAGCGATACATTTTTAGCCAAAATCTACAGAACCTTGTCTGTGTTGCTCAATGAGACTTAACACACTGGATGAAGATTCTCCACAACATCTATTTAAACCTTGCACGAAACAGCTCTGTTGTAGTCTGGAGGGTTTCAGCATCACTCAAGGGTCTGTGTTTAAAAAAAAAAAAAAGGAGCAAGAGAGAAAATGACAAACTGCAAACCATTATGTGGCAGGAAACACAGGAAGAGGTTATTTAAATGTCAGTGGTTGGAAAACCCAATCCATTATTACGTTTCAAAGAGTTTATGAACAGTTTAATTAAATATAAAAGTATTGTAGAAAGGACATGTGCATAGCATAACCTGTCAAATAATCTTATAATGATTCAATATCAATAATTAAGATTACAAACTCTTTGTAGTTGCATGGTCTTTGCATCTTAATCTGCATTACTTGCATCTCTGAAACACAAAGATCAGTCATATGACATTTCAACTTATTACCGAAACAAAGCAGATACAATTACACCCTTAAAGGGATAGTTCACCCCAAAACATTAGCGTAATCATTTAGTCAACATCATGTAATTCGAAATTTTTTCTGTGGAACACACAAGAATTTATTTCAAGACGAAATTGGGTACAAAGGACCTCAAAGTTTATGGGGAGAAAATATCTTCTGAAAAAAAGTATATATTGTAACCATTATTGTTGCAGACATTATTATTAATATTTTTTTGCCTTGTGTTATCACTCACAAAAGGAACATAAGGAGTGTGTTTAGGTTTAGTAATCAAAGGGTTTTAGTGGTATAACAGTAATTTACAAGATACTTACAAGATATTTCTTGTAAATATATTTATATTTACAAGATATTTCTTGTAAATGTGTTCTTTGAAGTATTTAAAGTATTACAATTTTATGTCCTTAAAAAACGATACGTCCGTTTTGTTCTGTAAGCACAACCTCCCCGTAAGGTAACAAAAGCAAGAGAATAATGGCATAAGAGCGCTGTGAAAGCTGTCATTGTAAATCAAGCATGTTCCACAAGGTCAAACATAAAATAGTTTTGTCACTTCGAGTCGGAGGACAGAGCGCTCCATCTACCACACACTCCAAAATACAGTAAATGCCAGAATCTCGAAAAGGAAGAACAGCCTAGGACGTACTGCACTTTTACATTAAAGTTATGTAATTAAAACATGCCTCATTTGCATACATGCAAATCACCCCAGTCCCATTTGGAACTGCAAAGTGGGACACCGTTCTCATTTGCTGACCTAAATATTACTTGTCACTCTACATTTCATCAAAGTTTTTTATTACTATTATAATTTCCTTTTAAGTTAACAAGGAACAGTTGATTAATTAAACGTTTAAATGAAAGAAAGCTACATGCTCTTAATTACATCATGACTGTGAGCTTCGGCTTCTTTACTCTAGGATGGTTTATGAATATGTTCTTTCCAATTAGTGTAAATCTACATAAATGTAAATCTAAATGACTACGTCCCAGATCCCCGACGAGACTTTCGGATTTGATTTGACTTTGATCAAACACCAATGGTGCAAGACTTCCGTCCAAGTTTTACATTGGGACAAATCAATTCGCCCTGTGGTTCTGATCTGACAAATGCAGATTCAAGGTTCAAACATTGTATTTCTAACACCATAACAGAGTTAATGGTTAACTGTGAATAAAACATGGTGGATCATTAACATCTAATACACACAAATTAACAGAACATTCTTAATTGGCCTTCTCAAACTCAAAGTTAACTTAAAGTAAGGCTTTTAATATTGACCCTGGTAGACAATTTTCAATTCAGCAACCCACAGTCTTTGTTAATGGAGGGTAAATATGCACATGAACTTCCCAACCCATTTGAAACCCCCTAAAGAAACATGTAGCGCAGGGCTGGTGCAGAACACAACAGCTTTAGGTGAGCCTCATTAAATGGTTTCATCAAAGATTAATTGGCAGGTTTCGCAAACACAGCAAGAATATGAAGCCGAAGCGTTGTGTTTTTCTGCCTTGAGACAGTGCTTCGCTTTAATTTGATGTGAGAGGTGCAGCAAAAAAGGCTTCCTGAAGTTAAAAGAACTGTTGGATCAACTGAAAAGCCCAAGGACATTTACCTCATTTATGTTTACAAAAAGCCCAATTCACTGTAGGTATTGTAAATGCCGGGCATTTAGGGAAAATGTTTCAGTGCTTTGTTGCACACAGCACTTTTTGCGCATGCAGAGGTAATCGTTTGTCTGGAACGATTACGTGTTTTTCTCTCATCTTGTTTTAAGCAGAAAGCCAAGATGTTAGTCTCGGTGAATATTAACATCTTTATTGTTTTGTCGAGAACAAACAAAGACGACTTGACAGTAAATCTTTGCTCTGCTGTACAACTGAAGATGAGGCCGGACTCTGAGGTATTATCCGCCTACATTCTGTTCTAGTTTTATCTATTCTTCTGTTAGATATGCAGGAATCTGTATAAAAGAACACTGAATGATGTTAAGCCGACCTCCTCAATTATTCAGCGTCTCTCACCAAACATATAGATAGTAAATCAATGGTGATAAAAGAGCATAAGATACCATTTTGGATTCAAAGTACCTTTTGTATTAGAATTTCATCCTCCCTTAGGTGAATGCATAAGTCAGATGCAGAAGCTATGAGGATCCCTGCCGTGTTGGGAACGCCATGTCGAGACAACACAAAGTCTTAAAACACGGTAATTGTGTGCCTTTGAATTATTAGCACCCGGAGAGACGTGGTGGATCTAGAAAGGAGTGAATTTGTGATTTCACAGCTGAACATCATTTGTTGGGTGCACACAATGGATATCATAGTGAATCTGTGATGTCCCTTCACATCTAAGAGTCAGGGCAATGAAATAAGAGAGTGAAGAAAGGGACACATGCAAATCATTGACTGGCATACTTGCCAGAATGCCTAATGTAATAATGTGGCTTCTTCTCCAGCTCAATATGCTCATATTCACCCATACAGGTTTGGCTACAGGTGACCCATTTCACAGTTTGGTTAGGGGAATGGAGAGGAACTGAAGTTTAGAGAGACCAGACAGGGATTCTTCATTTTCTTCAAAAAAGTTTTCTGAAGAGCAATCCCTCCTGGATGTTTTCTTCCTTTAATGTGCTTTTTTTTCCCAATACGCTTTATATGCATCAATCACAAGCCACATCTGATCAATTTATCAACATTTGATGTCCTTATTTTCAAAACAGGAGCTGACATCCCAATTAAAGTTTGATACTAACCACCTACAATATGCATTATAATGCCATTTGACAAAAAAAACAAATAATGCCTATATGCTGCAGTATTTTTTTTAAAGAAATGTATATATTTATTCAGGAAACAGTAAAAACTTTTACATTGTTACAAAATAAAAAAATCTTAAAAGAATCTTAGTTCGCCCCAAAATGAAAATTCTGTCATTAATTACTCACCTTCATGTTGTTCCAACCGTTCATCTTCAGAATGAAGATGAAGATTTTTTTGATGAAATCTGAGAACTTTCTGTCCCTCTATTGACAATCTATGCAACTACCACTTTCAAGCACCAGAAAGGTAGTAAAGACATCATAAAATGAATCCATGACAGGGATTTAACCTCAATGTCATGAAGCGGTGTTTGCACAAAAAGAGGAGAACAGAAGTTGTTACGTAAATGTACGTTGGAGATTTATATTTTGTAATATAACAAATGTCTTACATGTTTTTTTGCGTGCATATGCTACGCACTGAAAATCCCTTGGGTAGGATTAGGGGTGGGGAGTGTGAGAGTATTACATGCCATAAAGTGCATATCATACGCACGCAAAAACTATTCTTGGCATATAAATGGCACGAGAAATAACATTCGTTGTATAGATACGCAACGACATGAGGGAGAGTAATGACAGAATAAAATTTTGGGGACTAACCCTTTAAGCAGCACAACTCTTTCAACTGTGAAATAATAATAAATGTTGGCAAATTACATATTCAATGTGATCTTGAAAATAATGATGCTGAAAATTCAGCTTTGTCATCAAAGGAATATATTAGGCTACATCTTAAATATTTAAATTAAAACATATAATTTAAAATGATAAATATTCACAATATTACTGATTTCACTGTATTGATCAAATAAATGCAGCCTTGGTTAGCATAAGAGACTTTCAAAAACATTATAAATGATCAATGGTCTTTATGTAATAAATATTTAATAGTTACATTATATCAGTAATTTTATATATTTCTCAGGAAAATTAAGCAATATAATGGTCTATATAATTAACAAATAGTTATAACAGAAAATATCAAATTCATTTAAACAACAAATGTGATAGACTTGTGAGGCTACTAATGAAGAAAGAGCCCATGAATTGTATATTGTATTTTGTCACAATGAGTCAATTTGGTCCTTTTAAATAAATGCTATCATGCATTGAGTGTTATGAGAAATCACTTGCATTTGTACTGCAAAACCAGGCCTAAGTTTGTGTAAACATTTTGTTTTGTTTTTTGGGGGGCATTTGTTGCGTCCACACATCAGGTTCATGGATTGCATTGTGCCTTTGACCTTTCAGGAGCCATCTGTGGTTCTTCACTACTAAACACACTTTGGCTTCTTTTGTGCACTGTTTTAACTCTGTTTATTCCTCTGCTGAATAGTGGAATAAACGACTGGAGTTTTGTCAGCATCGATTCAAAGCAGCAAAAAGCAGAGCTTTAGGCCAAGCTGTCAAACTCCAGGGTCAACATAGCTTTCATTCTTAAGACAAGGTCAGAATAGTTAAAAACCACTCCGGCCGCTCGGATTTCACTTTGAAACAGGTGGCTATTTACAGAATGGAATGATTTGAGCCACTCCAAAACACATCATGTTTTGACAAATTTATGGAGACTCGTGGAGAAATGCCGCACACAGTTTTAAGCTAATTAATTCAGTCACTTCTAGACATTTAGTAAACAGTCGCCTCCAATTCACCAGAGAGCATTTGGAGTAGCACTGTGGAGAGAACACCACCCAGATTCATGTCAATATTGACAAATACTCTATACTCAACTGCATATTTGTAAATGATTCTTGGCAATGGCTACAGCTCTTGCCATGGACATTATTGCTGAAAATCCCCACAATCCTCCAGAGAGTTTTCACAGTTAGTTGGCCTGTGGATAAAGAGCAATAATCCTCTCTCCTCCCCCTCCTCCATCTCTTCAATCCATCATTCATTCATTCATTTAAATGAAGGACATTTACAGTATTCACATTTAAATACAGCATTCCTTCTGCATTTCCAAGGAACATCTATTCTATTCTAAACAGCCATGTATTCATCAAGAATTGAATTACATCAAAACAATAGCACCTGTGACGTGCCAGAACTTCGGTATGGAATAACGCAGTAGATACTCGAATTGGATTGAACAAAGGTTACATTTTTTCAAACACTCAATGTCACAGAATCCTTGGATGACAAAGCGTCTAAATACAGCGGTTGGCGTACTTGCATATGTGTCTTTAAACTTCTTTGAACGAGTGTGAAATATTTTGTGCAGCATTAGTGCTCGAGACATTCAGTGCATTTAACGGAACAGGACAGAATTTGCATAATGGGTTTTTTCTTATTCTCTTTGAAATCCAGAGTGCAGAATAACAAATGTATATGAAATAGCAGCCAAACATCAATAAATGGAAATGCCACAATTCTCTGTGGATGGTCTTGGGTGGATTTCTGCTGGAGGAGGAAAAACAGCCCGCTTATTGCAAAATAAGCAGAAAAGCGGATGTGATCAAACTCATGCCCACCAGGCTCGCTAATGCGCGCACACACACACAGTAGCCCACCTCTCACTTCTTCTAATCAGATGCAGTGAGATGTGGCAGCTCCTGCTGTGGAGCTATGGGAGGAGCAGCATGTCTCACAGGTGCTTTCAAAGAACAAGATACAGCAGTGGAGAGACTGTAATTACTCTCCAATTACAGATAAAGATCTCACTTGAGGGCTGCAACACAAAGTGTCCTAACAGCCATGCAGACCCACTCACACTACAATTCAAAAAAAGTCCAATCAAGAGTGTCTTAGGAAATGTCCTTTGCAGGTAATGATAATCACCATCATGTAAAGGATGCTTTTTTTAATTGTGGTATTCCAACTAACTCACTAACAGTGGCGCTGAATCAGTCAGCAAAACATTGAAATAAAGGTCTCGGTGTATTCTAATATTTCTCGAATACATTTAAGAATGAGACCTTTGTAAGCATTTTAATTTCACATCACTTTCTACATTTTTGATCAGAAATGAATAAATAACTCCAGAAGAACTGTGGCAGACTTTTGCACAGTATTGT
Organism: Chrosomus eos; assembly: GCA_036326025.1. NCBI lineage: Eukaryota > Metazoa > Chordata > Actinopteri > Cypriniformes > Leuciscidae > Chrosomus > Chrosomus eos. Next base: position 19,047,452 of record CM070818.1, on the reverse strand, counting down.
ATACATTAAATTCTGATCAAAACTGTAGAAAGCGGTGTGAAATTCGAATATTAAAATGCTTATGTTTGTAACCTTATTCAAAACACAATGCACATTTTAAAGGAAATCCTTAAAGCGATGATGAGAGCACATTAATTGCTTATTTATTATACTTATTTATTGCCCAAGTCATTTCAGATATTACTTCGGGAGACTGTAGTTGATGACTGCTTTTAATGCAAATGTAAAACCCTCAGATCATTTTTACAAATACCTTATTTGACATCACTTTTCCTCTGAAGATAAAAACTTGAAATTGTTATCTCTCTCTCCCCTTCTTTCATTAACACAAACAGAATAAAAGACAAATAGCTTGTTAATATCTTTAATATTTACAATTTCTTTAAAAAGAAAGAAAGAAAAAAAAAGTATGTGGCATATCCCTCCCAAACCCGTTTCACACAAATCCTGTCTGAAAATATTATTTTGTTATTTTTTCCCCTAACTTTGTCAACAAAAATAAAATGCATTTGCAAGCTAACTGGAAACTGGCAGTGCTGGATACATAAAAATAATATTTCAAGTGATTTGGTGTAAGAATATCATCTGAATTGACAAAATACAATCAACATTTGACATTTTTGTACCCTTCATGTTTATAATGCGTCACATTTATAATACTTTTTTTGTCATTACATTACCATTGCATTTCAAACTCAAATCCATCCAGACTTCTGTCTTGCCTTGAGAAGTAAAACATGAGCTTTTAAATGTTCTCTACAATATGGTGCATATTAAAAGTGCAATAATGTGTATAAAATGGCTCTCTATATCTGGGTTAACATGGTAAGATCTTGTATATGCACAGCAGTTTCCACAGCAAAATGTCCATATCAAATAAAAGCTCTACAAAAATGCTTGTCAGATGTGAGTTCCCATGTGAGTCCAAAAGTGCGCTAAAGTCATCTCTAAATGTGAGCGATGTGATTCGATAAGCAGAGTTTAAGTTTGTCCACCACTAGTGGGGTTTTCAGAATGTGACAGCACCTCAATATCCAGACACAGCTTTGGCTAGAAAAGAGATAAAGGGTAAGAGATGTCAAATGTAAAGAAACAAAGCGAAACAAATAACTAATACACTTATAATACCCACAAAAAGGGTGTACTAAAGTAACAAATTTGTCAATGTGCTAAAAAGAGAAAAGAGTTACAGTTGAAACCCATGTTTTGCAAGTACTTAGCCTGTTAAACTCAACTGTCTTTTTCCCCTTTTTTTAAATAACATAAGCATTACATTCAGGGGCGGATCTACCGGGGTGGGGTGGCAGCTGCCATCCTAAGAAAATTCATTGCCACCCCAGATATATCCCAGTTTAAATATAATTTACACAGCATTTTCTGTACCTCATTTTAGTAGCTGCACTTTAATGTGATGTAAAAAAATGACTCTTATAAAACTATGACTCCTATAGTTCTTTTTCATCCACTTTCATCATGGATATATTTTACACCCGACAAAATAAAATGAAACCAATAAGTAGATCCCGATCACAGAAACTAATAGCAGAGTTAGGTAAGAATCTAGTTTTAACTAGACTTACATTTTTGAAAGACATGCTTTAAGTTGACCAATGTTAAGCACCAAAGTTGGATTGGATACCTAGTGATTTTATGATGCTAACTACAAATTCTTAACTATCAGTCATTTCAACTGAAGACGGTTGTGATATTAATGTTGTCCATATAGGATAAGGATAATTTTAAGCCTAATGTTTTTCTATCAGTTTTCATTACTTAGAATGGAAATAAATGCATTGATTTAGTTCATTAGTATAACTATGGTGTACTGACAGTACAGTTTTATTTAATTTGGTACATAGAAATCTGTGAAATGCATATATATTTAACTTTTATAGACCCCAATAAAATATTTTTCAAGTTGCCAGACTTGATTAAATATTGCTTCCCATTTAAAATGAAGAAACAATTTTATCTTTTTCCAGATATTCACTTTGATTTGAAATTGTCCTGTGTTATCCTATGGCATGTGATTAATCTAAATTTAAGTGTTAAATAAGTCCACACTACAACATATATTATTATCACGTGCCTTACAACTGTAAACATATTAAAAGCAGTATTTTTTTCCTTCTTGTTTAATCTAACAGTACGAGAGTGATTTCCTTTGAAAGTCAGTTGCCCTTTTGACAAATGTCTGTTGCTGTAACCTGATTCGTCAAACCCTAACTTTCAGTGAAGATTCAACTTTTCTGTAAAAACAACATTATAAGATTAATTTTAATTGGACAGCTAATCATCTACATTGACCATTGGTGCTTGGACCCTGATGATTTAACTATAGTATAGATGATATAGTATAATTTAAGTATAGAGGATTGGATGCTTGTTTGCTTTGGTGTTGCCACCCTATAAATAATTTTCTAGATCCACCCCTGATTACATTACTAAATAGCAGACAAGTAAACACTCTCCATTCTCCTTCTTTCATTGCAGCATATTACATAAAGACAGTGTTGAGCAAAACACACTTCAAACATGCATGTACATGACATGCATCATGCAGCTCAATTTCATTCAAATGCTGCTGAAACAGCAGAATAACACAAGCAGCTCAGGCATTCAGTGATTAAATGGACTGGCTAATAAACATATAAAATGTACAGCTATGAGGTGACTCGAATCTCTCGTATAATCATGGTGTGGTCCACAAATAAAATATAAAACTGGGTTCTAAGACTTAAAAGATTAAGATAAAAAAATGGTCTGAAAAAGGAGGTTTTTAACCTTTAGAAAAGTTGATCGTTAACCTAATACTAAGAATATTTCTGCTTAATATCTGCAAACACTTTATTTTGATGGTCCCTCAACTGACATTCTACTGACTACAAGTTATTCTACTAACCCTAATCCTATACCTAACTATAAGCTACTAATAGTTAGTGAACATGTTATATTACAGTTATGGTGATTAATAATAATAATTAAAAAATTGAAATTAGTTTTGACTATATCAAATAAAAATACCAAAATAATGACAATGCATGCTTTAAGGCTTCAGGTATAACTTAAGATAAAATGATCTACTTTTGATGCTAGGTTAATTTAATTGTTAGATAATGGTTGATGTAATAGTTCTCATTGCAAACAACAATACATTTGAGCCTTTAACACCTTAAAGTAATGGGACCCAAAAGTGTACCATATTTGTGGACAGTGCCTTATAAAACAGCTCATGGCAGGCATATGTCAAATGAGAAGGCATGGCAATACACTGATTTAGGGCATGCTGGGAAGCAGAACACACAAAGCAGGTGAAAGTGAAACAGACATAGTGAGCCATTCGCACTTTTTCATGACCTGCAGTGAAACAGCTTTGTAAAGAAAAGCACATTTAAAAGTTTTTACAAAAGCCTGACTGCCATTCTGTTCTTTCAGATGTCACAGACATCAAAATGGCAAAGCTCTTTGCAGATGGCAAAGCAAGTGTTGTTTGGCAACACAACGATAAGTGCTGCCTCCGTGATTCCCAGAGTCTTTGTTAATTACAAACATTTCACAAGACAGCATTTGTTTATGGCTTTTTAGGCTTATCAGGACACAAAAAGCCAATTTGCACACAATTTCCACACCTCTCTATCTCCAGATGTGGAGGCAGTTGTTAGAGGGGGGGCAATCTACTCATGAACTTACTAGTGACGTTACAGCACAAGTCCTGATGAAGCACAATCATGCAGCATGCAGACAGAAAAGGTGTCAAAAAAACACACACGGAACAATTAGCAAAAGCACATTAGCGTGCTAAGCGTTTAGCGGTTAGTTCTTACTTTTGTTTTTTTTTTCTCTCTGATTAGACAAAGGTGTAGTGAAATCCATTGCTCAGGGAAGGGGGAGCAGACTGAGCCGTAGAGACGGCGGCAGGAGTGGGGGGAGGAAGAGGAGGAGGTGGAGGAGGTTGAGGGAGTGAGGTGGGACTGTTAACCGGCGGTGAGGCTAAAGCAGAAACAGAGGGGTGTACAGTAGTAACACACAGAGAGGCTAGTGACACAGTTAACTGCTGCTACATAATACAAACAGCTTTTAGGTACATAAGACTGGTATGAAGTCATCAACGCAGTCAAACTTCCTCATTTACTTACCTCCATGTCATTCCAAACCTGTATGACTTCCATTCTACCAATGTGTAATGCAAAGGGGGACCTTTTAAACAATGAGCTGTACTGATTGCTCTTGCTTTCAAAAAGGAAGTAAAAAGCACAATAAGTTATCATAAAAATGGTCTGTATGATTTACGAGTTTAATGCAAAGTCTTTTGAAGCCATACAATAACTTTGTGAAGAACAGATTAGTTATTTACTGAAAATATTCTGCAATAGCTCTCATTGGCACATTCATGAGAGAAAACCAGATTTATTAAAAAAACATTGAGTTAGATTTAGCCTACTAAAAAACAAAAACAAGAATGAATACTTTTATTCAGCAAGGATTCATTAATATAATCAAATGTGACAAAAAAAGTATTTTACATTGTTACAAATATTTCCGTTTCTATTTCAAATAAATGATGTTTGTCAAAACTTTATTAAAAAAATCCTGAAAAAAATTATCATTAGAATGATTTCTGGAGAATGATGTGCCATCACAGGAATACATAAAGTTTGTAATATAATTTTAAATTATAAAAAAATATTTCACAATATTACTTTTTACTGTATTTATGATCAAATAAATACAGTCGTGGTGAACATCTTTTGACTTCTTTCAAAAACATTACAAAAAAAATCTTACTGATCACAAACTTTTGAAGGTAACACTTTATTTGAAGGGGTGTGCATAAGACTGACATGACACTGTCATAAACATGACATAACACCTGTCATAAACATGAAGGAGTCTTTATGAAGGTTTATGACTGTTGTCATTAAGTGTCATTCGGTAAATTATGACACTTTCAATGCAAAGTTGACATTGTTTAAAATGTCTTTGTTATGACAACTTGACATTACCCAAGACAAAAATGTCTTGATTATGACAACTTGACATTAACAAAGACAGAAATGTCTCTGTTATGACAACTTGACATTAACCGAGAAATCATAACCTGTCAACCTGTCACAACTTTGGCCGTCATGACACCATTATAACTGTGTCATGAATATTTTACGTGTCCTCAAGTAAAGTGGAACACATTGTACTAGTTATAAAGATGTCATTAAGGGTTATTACACTGCAAAATGCTTGAAGTTTGATAATTAGACCTGTTATGACATATTTGTGACAGGTTGACAGGTTATGATTTCTTGGTTAATATCAAGTTGTCATAACAAAGACATTTCTGTCTTTGTTAATGTCAAGTTGTCATAATCAAGACATTTTTGTCTTGGGTAATGTCAAGTTGTCATAACAAAGACATTTTTGTCTTGGGTAATGTCAAGTTGTCATAACAAAGACATTTTAAACAATGTCAACTTTGCATTAAAAGTGTCATAATTTACCGAATGACACTTAATGACAACAGTCATAAACATTCATAAAGACTCCTTCATGTTCATGACAGGTGTTATGTCATGTTTATGACAGTGTCATGTCAGTCTTATGCACACCCCTTCAAATAAAGTGTTACCCTTTTGAACAGTAATGTATTTTCAGTTCACCAAAATGAATGACCTGGTTCTCGAGTTCAACTGGAGAATTGGTCCACATAATATTCTCTCCAAATAACGACTTGCACATTTTTTGGTCATCTGAATCCAAAAGATTAGGAATATAGCACACAAGTCTCATGGACCATTGACGATGCTTTTGAAACCTTTTTAAAACATGAAATCCCAAGTGCTCATAGGCACTAACTCCTCCCTTTGATTCCAAGTTAGAAATAAAGTCATATAGGTTTGAAATGATATTAGGGTGAGTACATTTACATGTTTGTTTTACATTTACATGCAAATCATTCCTTTAACCAAGGTAGTCTACCATCTTTAACCAGGTTGACCTTGGCCCCTCTAGCTGGTAGTCCACCATTGGACCAGTTGGTAGCAGTTTTAGCAAAAAAATGTTGTCCTTTACCTTTTATTGATAGAACAGAACAGACATGACATAAAACAATGTTGCCAAGAGGGTTAGTAGAACCAGGCGATGTCACAAGCCAACGCGTGCTATGGCTGCCCTTATGTGCACAACAACTCAATATGCTAAGAGAATGCACTGTAAAATATCAGAAGTTGAGAAAACTTGAGGCAACCAGCTTCAGGGATTTGAGTACTCAACTTAAGGAAAAATTGTTGTATCAACTTAAAGTTGACCAAACAATATAATACGTTCTGTAAACTCAAAATTAATAATATTTTTACTTGTGGATCCCAAGTTTTACATTACATTAAGCTGATCATTAATATTACACAAGTAACATAAAATTAGTTTGTTGTATCAGTTTGGTAAGGTTTTACTTCTATACACCGAAGCAAATCATATATACTCATTGAAATGGAAGACACGTCACCAAAGAGAACACTTATCACTCTGATGGTGACATTAGTTTAAATCGTACAGCAAATAAATAATTAAAAACACCAAATAAAGCTAAGGGTGTACTCACACTAGCCGTTTGAACCGTGCCCGAGTGCGTTTGCGCGGTTCGTTTGACTAGTGTGAGTGCTCCGAACCGTGCCCGGGCGCGGCTCGATTAGCCGGCCCTGGCCCGCTTGGAAGAGGTGGGCCAGAGCACGGTTCAGTTGGACTCGGGCGCGGTTCGCATGCAGTGTGAGCGCTAACCGTGCTGGAGCACGGAACAGCATTGTGTTCAGAGCAGCCCGTTCTCATCCCAAGACGCCATACAGGTGACGCGCGTCTAAAGCCGATGCACATGGCATCCTTTAGCATCAATATGAGACGCAGATCCCAAGGCGTCATAACCTAACGCTACCCCAGACCTAAACCTACCCATAACAGTGAGTTATATTGACGCTAAAGGGTGCCATGTGCGTAAGATTTCGACGAAATGTCATATGGCGTCACATATATGACGCCAAAGGATAAAAAATGCGTTGGTTCAGAGAGCGCCGCTCTTCTTGTTTATCCCGAAACCGTCGCACCATAATGACGTAAGCGTGCTCCGGCACGAATGCTGAAACCCTATGTGAGTGCAGGCCAGAGGGGGAGTGGGGAGGGGGGACAATCGTACTCGGGCCCGGTTCATGGCAACCGTGCCTAGTGTGAGTACACCCTAAAACTATAATTTCTGAAAGACAAACATTTTTGTCATCACATGCTTTGACTAAAAACACAATTATTCAAGTGAATCATCAGTGATCAAACTGAGCATGCTCAGCAGCCTGTTAATTGGACTCTCACAACCAAACTCGACATTGTAAGTTCTTGCTGTTAAATATTAAGTTTCTCAAACTAAACAGCATAAAAACTGCCAACAACTGTTTGTGTAACTTTTTCTACATTCGATAGTTCATTCAACTTTTAAAATAAAATTTGTATAACAAAAAGAACGTTTTTTTATTAATACTGTTTGTTTAAAGGCCGCAACTCTGACTACTTTAGTCTTTACTCAAAATAAATGCACAATGATGAGCAGAAGTCGATCAAAACCCAGACCTGCCTTCACAGATGAGGTATTCTGACATGTTCTCCAATGATAATTGTTGACTTCGCTATACTGCCTTACACATTATGATCCATCACGTCAGGACGAATTGACTGCAAACCTGTGTGACTAGAGAGACACACTGCTCCCTGTCTGAGGGTTAGACCTGGCAGAGTGAGTGAGGCCTCTGTAAGAACTAAAGATGAAACGATGGTGTGCTTTTATGCCATTTCAGAAAGATGTTCAAAGTGCTGCCACGGGATGCAGAGTGAACAAGCCCCAGTGCATATTCAACTGGGTCATTGATCGGCTCTGAAAAAAATGGCCTCATCAAGAGATTCCTCCCAGCCTGAAAGATCCGACATGTCTCCCAATTAGCAAGCATCTTTACTCGTCAGATCTGCGCTAATAAGGAATAATGTTCAGTTATTAGCGTTGCGGTTGATAGGCTTGGCTTTGCTCTTTCTTCTTCCTCATCACGCCTCCTCTACCGATGTTTTGAAACAGGGTGGACCGTTTCTCAGAGCGTTCACAGTTATTCCGTAGTTGTCAGAGTGACGGTTTAGGAAGTTTTATTGACACTGTCAGATTAGAATTACAAATAACGGTTTCTGAAGGGTTTTCTTCACATTTACCTTGATCTTTTCAGAGTATTTGAACTGTCAAGGTGAACTGCAGACCATATCTGAAATTAATCTATTCAAATGGAGCTCTGACAGTCAAACAAGTGTGAACTTATTGTATGGTTATTAAGGGCTTAGCCTATCTTAACACACATTGTGTACATTTGCCATTTAACAAGATTTGTGCTTTTCACAGTAAGTTACTTACTGCTAAAAACATCTACCTATAAATTACAGGAACGTCTGTCTGTCTGTGTCTGTTATTCGCATATCTCTCGAACCGGTAGTCCGATGGATTTCAAACTTGACAGGTGTCTTGCTACGGGCACAAGTAAGTGCAGTGCCAAGTTTGAGGTTGTTTGGATTAGAAATGGAAAAGATATCGGTAAATATATCGGTAAAATAAGCACTCAGAAGGTTGTAGTTTACAGATAAACAGTTTGACATTAGAGGGTTGTGGTTTAAAAATAAACATTCTGACATAAACACTCTCTGTCAGCTAAACATTAAGTCAGCTACACTGTTTACTTCTGAATATTATATTATATTCACGGCCATCATTTGTAGTAGCCTATTCACAAACTGTTTGCTAAAGCGTAGCGTTTTTTCTTCTTTTCACTATATAGCTGCTCCGTGAATCGTCACGCTTATTCATTTGTAGATGTTAACTGAATCTGTGAGTCAGCTATGCGGTTTACTTCTGAATATTATATTTAATTTTGGTGTGCTTAACGTTATCGCTACTGTTTAATAGTAGCACATTGCTATTCAACAAATAAACATATCCTATTTAATGATTCAATGAGTTCACAGTCTCTTTCACGGCCATCATTTGTAGTAGCCTTTTCACAAACTGTTTGCTCAAGCGTAGCTATTTCTCTGAGTTCACTGTGTAAGCCTGCTTCCTGAATCGTGTAGTTCAACTTTCCATATTTATTGCATGTCATTATGACAGTATCAGTATTTCCTTTCTACCATGCACAAATAAAAATGTCACTGAACTTTTGCTGTTTAATTGTAACAATGAGCACTCAAACACACCAAACCAACAATTACTAAAAACACACACAAAAACTGATTTTGCACGGGCACTTTGCACTAGTAAATGTACAATCTGTGATTTGGCTAATAAATGCCATGTAAAATACAAGATGTGTTTCCATAGAATATGGAGTGTATTAACAAGATACAAGTAATTTGAGGAGATCAATTCAGTGTGTAGAACAGTAATCCTCCTGGTTAGTTTACCTGCCACTTGTTTGCTCTTGAGTGAGGCCTCTGATGCTAAGGCATAGGACATGGTGATGATTCTCTCCTGCTCTTGTAGAGCAGAGTCTATGTCCGGAAGCACTGGCTTGTCTACTGCTGCTGGAGGAGGTATATTCTGGACACTTACGTACACACAGACACAAAAACAAAAAACAGGTACAATAGAATGAACTCAGAGAAAAGTGTAACAAAACTTTTCTCAGCATCAGCAAAGATTGAATTGATCAACAGGCATATTTTAAGCATATTTCTATTTCAAATAAATGCTTTTTTTTAACTTTCTATTCATCAATAAATTGTGGAAAAAAAAAATCACACAAAAATATTAAGCAGCACAAGTGTTTTAAACTGTAAGTAAAAGTAAGTAAAATTTATTTGTATAGCACTTTTCTCAGATGAAGATCACAAAGTGCTTCACAACAAAAGGAAGCATTAGCAGCTCTCATAAATACATTTCAATCACAGAAAAAATAAAAAATAAAATATAAGTAAAATAAGCAACACTCATACACATACACATTAGACCAGCCTCGACCATCCTCCAGAGTCCAGACTAATCAAAAGCCTCTTTAAAAAGCAAAGTTTTCAGCTGACTTGAAAGCTGATAATAAGAAATACCTTTTGCACTAATTGTATAGGGCCACTGCAAGATAATGCTGTGCAATATTTTTACATGCAATACCTTACTTCAGTTGCCAAAGTTATTGTACTGAATTTTATTATACTTATTGTGTCATAGTTGTACAGTACCTGTTGTGCTGTTATGTGAGGATGCACCGTAATTCATTTTGTTGTATTTTAAGCAATGACAATAAAAGGAAAATTAATTGAAATATTTTTTGAGCATTAAATCAGCATTTTAGAATGATTTCTGAAGGATTATGTGATGCTGAAGTCTGTTGAATATTTAGCTTTGCAATCACGAGATTAAATTACATTTTAAACTATTTAAACAGAAAACTGCTGTTTTAAATTGTAATAGTATTTCACAATATTACAGATTTGACTGTATTTTTGATCAAATTCATGCAGCCTTGATGGACATAAGGGACTTCTTTCAAAAACATAAAAAAATCTTACCAACCCCAAACTTTTGAATGGTGGTCATTAGAGGGTATGCGAAACACACACAACATACATCTAAAACGGGAAAGAGCTTTGAGATAAATTGAGATTATAAATAGATTTGACAAGAAATCTGAGGTATATTTTTACAGACTGCAGGAAGCTACAGAAAAGAGAAGCAAATGGATCGCTGTAATTCACAGAAACAACTGAACTCCAGGCAGCAAAATGTGGATTTGCAGTTATCATTTTGCGTCAGTATGTTGAATTTTGGGGTAAAAAAAAAAAAAACCTATATATTATTGTTATATTATATTAAATTGTATTGACAACTCATCAATTAAAAATATACCATCTTAAATTCTTCATAATTGTATGTTTTTAAATAAACACTGACAAGTTTTAGGGCTGGACAATATGATGATATATATATAAAGTGATTACCCAGATTTAGCCCTACCTATATTATATTTATATAAAGGGTAAATTTTCTTTATGCATTACCCAGCGTCGAAATCAGGAAACACGACTTCTGGCTGCATGTCAATACCCATGGATCACTGGATCTTTGCTAAGTTGTAAGGAACACTATATCGAGTCTAACATTTAATTTAAACTGAGAATCATTTGTTTTACTCATAAGTTTCCCCTATTAAATCTAGTCACGCAGCAGCTCTTTTGCCACTCAGTCCAGCTGAGGGGCGTGTTCCAGCAGAAAAGTGACATCAATGCATACCCTCTATATAATGTCAAAAAAACATCTATAAAGATGACTGTGTTAAATGAGACTGATCTTTAAGTACCTAGACTTAGCCAGGATGCTCTTGATTCGCTCCACTTTACGATGCCGGGCCTCCATCTCCTGAGGGCTGAGGGGCTCTTCTGGATCCATGTCCACATAGCGCTCAGGGATGGCCACCTTTTGAGGCTTTGACAGCTATACAGGCATTGAGACCAAACATACAACATTAATTGGCCATACTTTTATTTGTAATATTTTCTTTGCTTAATTTTTCATCCTTGTAAAAAAAAAACTTACATTATGTATAATATGAAACTATAAAGCTTTTTTTTTAAACACTCAAGTGTACTTTGCAAACGGTTACTGAGATTGCCCTTTAATTAAACTCAGGATAGTTCAACCAAAAATGAAAATTCTTTCTTCTGTGGAACAGAAAAGGAAAATTTAAACACGTTTTAAGAGACTGCTCTAATGGGTGGAGCTACTCATAACCCTATCGTTAAACATAACTCCAGCCATTAGGTCCATGGAAATGGAGCTGGACGTCATGTGGCTCTGCAGTGAGCACCACTTGCATTTTAATGGACTCAACATTTGTGGTCTCACTCAACATTCACTTTTTGTACATACAACACAAATGCATGGTTACTGAGCATTCTCTGATCCACACAAGGAGGAAATAATGTCAGAATTTCCATTTTTAGGGGAATTCTCCCTATGAGTAGTATGGTTACCTCTTTGCTGAGGTCCAGCTGGTAGTCCAGAGGCTCCAGATCCAACTCTCTCATGGGTGTGCTACTCAGGGTGAGCCATTCGTCTGAGTGAGAGCGCTGTCTCTCTTTGTGTTCGACTGGTCTCTCCTCACCCTGCACGGCCCGCTCCAGTAGCTGCAAATCAAAGTCTTGTTCTCTTCTCCACTGAAGGCACACAAACACACAGAGCCCTGAGACAGCAAATCTAGACCATACACTCATCCAGTTTTAGTTCTCATGATTTACAGGACAAGAAAAATCACAAAAAAAAAAAACATTTCCAGTTACACGGTGTAACGCTCAAGAGATCTTAACTAAGGAGAAAGGATTTTTCCCTGAACCTGACACTATTAAAGCTAAAATGACCTTTGTGCTCCACATATCAGTTTACATCCAACATTCATTATTTACATTAAAAGTTTAAAGAGGGGAGCCCTGCACAAAAACAACACACAAAACTTGGTTAAACTGCAACCATGAGAATAATTATATATTGTCCCAGTGCGCTCCTGTACCTCTGTACCATGTAAAAGTGATTGGAGTGATTGCGTCTGAAGTGTCACATGTTCAAGCTCTCAAACCGTAGCGTATAACACTCCTGCAGACCAAGAAAGACGCAATAAAAAGCTCCATCTGCGACTTCATTTACATGCTTCATTTCCAGGCTTTATTGTGCTTACTGGAAAGAAAATAAATCAGTGTGTCGTGAAATAAACTGCGGTTTCACATTCACAGTTGACGTAAAAAATCAAAAGGAGGTAATTGTTCTTTTTCTTAGAAAAGTGTTTATTTTCTTGTGCAAAAATCTACAAAAAAGATGCTGTGCAATTGATTTTCTCTTTGCAAAATATGCTACAATTCGCTGTTATATAATTATGACCATACAAGTGATTAAAAAAACATGCTCAGTAAGTAGTACAATTATAAACACAACACATTCATACATCACCCAGGCCAATACATTTTGGTAAAACAAGGAGTAAAATTATAAAGGAATTAAAAAAATTAAATAACAAAAGCCAGGGTAAGTTAAACCAGGTCTGGTTTTGTCAAATAAAATTATATATTTTTTTTTGAATCAAAAAACAAAATGTGTTTTGTACAAAGAAGGCCCCAACTTGCCTCAAGTCAGACCCAAATTGCATGAAAAAAAAATATTTTGCAGGTTTTGGAAGAATTGTTATTAGAAAGCCGGATGTGAAAAGGGAAATTTGGTGAATTTAGTATAAAACAAAAAAAAATGTATGAGTGAGGTAAGCACAATATAGTCTGGTTTCACACTTTAGTTATGCTAGAATTATTATGGTTGAGTGATGAACAGCTAAAAGGCTTGAGAGCTTGTTGTGCTTGAAATTTAGTTTAGTATATGAGTCCACTAATACAGCAGACATTGTTTCCCATAACTTTGAGCATTGGGTTATTGTTATAGAGGTTAAAAGAGCATTTTGATGTTAGTGTTGCCTTTGGCCTTTTCATACACCCCGCAAGTAAAAGCACACTACTTTGATTCACTATCCCAGATGAACTGCTCCTTTGAGATCCATGTCCCAAGTTTAACATTAAACACTCATAAGTCATTACAACATTTTGAACCTGTAATGAGAGTCAATAGCACATCAGCTTTCATTATTAATCCTCTAAACACATTAGTCCATGTCTTTCATTGGCAAATAGCATATCCCCCATCTGTCCTTATTCTGTAACCCATCCATGCGGCCCGACAACATATCAAATCTCTCCCGTCTCCTTCTGTAACACCTCCCACAAACCCACTTACCTGCGGCAGACACTACTACGCTAAAATGCTGATCGCATTAACGCAAAATCTTACAGTTCTCCATCAAAACAGTGTAAATAGCTGAATGTACATTTATGTCAGGGTGATAAATCCTCTCTGGAGGAAAACATGTCATTGTGCTCTAACGTACTGATCCCAGGTCTGCAGACACGGGTCTGGATGCAGAGGAGGAGGAGGAGCGAGATGTGGAGGCTTGGCGCTCGCCCTGGCTGAGCGTTCTCTTGCGCTCCCGTACCAGAGCCTTTTGGTGACGCTTCATCCTCTCCAGCTGCTCTTCAGCGCTCATGCGTCCGCGCTGCTGCACGGTCTCCCCAGAGTACAGCCGCTCCAAGGCACTCTTTGGTCTCTCCTAGGAGACACCAGAGGATGTGTTAATAATGCTGAAAGAATCCGGACCAAAGCAACAGAGGGGAGAAAAACATGCATCACCGTTTCCTCAAAAATATTAAACAGCACAACTGTTTTCAATATTGATAATATGAAATGTTTTTTTGAGCAGCAAATCAGCATATTAGAATGATTTCTGAAGGATCATGTGACACTGAACACTGCCACTGCAGTAGTAAAAATTTGGTAATAAATTGTTATTTTTCAGAATATTAATGTTTCTACTGTGTTTTTGATCAAATAAATGCAGCCTTGATGAACATAACGGACTTCTTTCAAAAACTTTCCTTTAAAACCAAACTTTTGAACAATAGTGTATATTTAATCACAAAATATATATATATATTTTGGAGACTATTTAATTTAATTGATTTTGTATGATGTGTTGTTAATAATGTGTGAACAGTCAGTCAGAAATGGAGAATGAGAAAAGCTCTGCTGTGCTCATTTCCGTTAACATTTTCTGCATGAATCCATCAGGCTTGGAGACACACACTGTGTTCACAGTCTGCATGGCAACACTACGGCAGAAACTCATTCGCAAAGTACAGTCTGGCTCAAGCCCACACTGGCTGCTTTTATTTCATGTGCTCAGCGGTTTGTACTGCTGCTGCATCTAATCAACCTGCCAAAGCAAACTATGAGAGACCATTTATGCCCCTCTGCCTATCAATAGACACTTTCAGGACTTGTTTGGCTTCCTACCTTCAAGCTTGTGGTGGTGAGTCCTCTTCTAAGGGTGACGAATGATGAAATGTTTGATGACTGGTTCAGTCTTGAAGATGAGCTAGTCAAACCTAACAGAAGTTGGACTGGATTAGACAAATCTTTCAGACCATCTCAAATTCTGAGCTGAGAGATCATACTTTTAAACATCAAACATCACTGTCCACTGAGTAACCGGAGTCTTCACATTCATATTCACACTTGATACGCAATTAGGCAAGCGTGTTTCTTCAGCTATGGGCACTTTTGGCCCTGTGGACGATATTAAAGCACAATTGTTTTTAGTAGTTTTAATTTGCCTGCTAACAATGTCCAACAGTATTTCAAAAGTTTGGGGTTAGTAAGATTTGTAATATTTAAAAAATAGACTCTTATGTTCACCCAGGCTTCATTTATTTGATAAAAAAAAAGGTAACATTGGGACATATTAAAGCAAATTAAAGTAACTATTTTCTATTTTTAAATGTAATGTATTCCTTTGATGGCAAAGTGTCTCATGATCCTTAAGAAATCATTCTATCATGCTGATTTGTTGCTCAAGAAACATTTCTTTTTATTATCAATGTTAGATAAAAGTTGTGCTGCTTAATATTTTTGTGGAAACCATTATTCTTTTGGATTATTTTGGAAACATTATACAGAGGATTCTTTGATAAATAGAGAGATTTGTTTGATTTGTTCAAAAGAGCATTTGTTTGATTTAAATCGATTTAATCTTTAAAAAAGATATCTTACTAACCCCAAACTTCTGAACGGAAGTATCGCTGTATCAAAGGAAAATTCTGTAATTTCTTTTCTGAAAGTCATGCCTATTTTCACCTCAGTATAATTTATCATCACATCTCAAATTATGTATTGTGTTTAACAGCATTCTTTGAAGAAAATGATGGTGGTGGAAATTATATTGTTCACCTATTTGGCTCTTTCGTAGTTCGTAATGTTAAGACTAAGTTCACATTCACAGCATCTTATGAAGCCTAAACTCATTCATTAATATTTCCACACTTGCAGAATTTGTTGAAATTCTCCAAATGGGAATTATGGAAGATGGAAAGCACCTGCACAGACTACAAAGCAAATATACATAATAATGAATTAGTAGTTAATAATTAATAATATTACTTGCAGATTGTTTTCACATCACCAATGAACTGTACTGTGGTTTACATGAACCGAACCTCACATTCCCTTTTCAGCGAATGTGGTAACATTGTGCAAACCTGAGCCTGACTGTGTACAGGTCTGTGTGTACCTCTGTTTGGTAGAGTTTGGTAGCCACTGTCACGGCTCAAGCCCCCCATTTGTCCACCAACTGCAAGCAGTTCAGGCTCACTGAGGAATGCCCGGATCTCAACCTACAGTCCCAGAAGAATAGAGCTCAGAACTATAATAACATTTAACCACTAGCACAGATGACAGCTGGCCTTATCCGGGTGCCATTGAGTGTCACAAACCTTATGATCTCCGTTAGTGTACTGCCCGATCTCACGGTCACGTTTCCGCTCATCAGACTGTCGTTTCAGGCCCCGGACTGATGTGTGGCGGATGACGGAGGTCTCTTTGGGGAGAGGGGGCACAGCTGGGGGGTGTTCATCTGGGCTGTAGAGGTGAGGCAGGGGGGGTCTGGGTGGAGCATCTTCCTCAGGCTGCATATGTAAACATAAACATCCATTAATACAGATAAATAGACTAAAATAGTATCTTGATTACCTAGTTTCATTTACTCACCCATTTTTGTTTTGCTTGGGGCTGCTGGGTAGACTTCACCGGGCTGAGATGGGGACTGGACTGAGCAGCTTTCAGTTCACCCATGGATGGAGTGAAGAGTGAAGGCACTGCGGATAACGACGCTGAAGGCACGAGTTTCCTCTCTGGGACACGCAAATATCCCAAAAGACGACATCACAAAGCAAAAACAAAAAAAAGCATGTGTGATTATCAGTAGCATCTGTACACAGTAAGATGCGTGTGGTGATGTTTGACCTCAGTACCTCGGTCTGTGCTCCAGTGCATGGGAGTGATGGCAGGCAGGGGCCCGCTCTCACCTGGATTACGCACAGAGTCAATGGTCACTCTGTAGTTGGCTTTGCTGGAGCTCAGGCCTGCAAGCACGTCCTCGATCCGCCACAGCTCCTTCCTCAGCTGAGATTTCTCCTGCTGCACAGTAGCACAGATTTCATCCAAAATTTAATCATTTTGGATGAAATAAAACAGTCCAACTATTAAATAGAATAAACTGAATAAAAGAGTAAATATAAGCCTGAAACAGGAGGGGATAGGATACAAGTGTGCATACTTCAGTACATAATTGTATGCATTACATTTACTTTAATACAACTGAATATATTATTTGATATGCAAATACACAAAAAACAAATTAAGCTTATCTGAACAGAAAATGCATGCATATATATATATATATATATATATATATTATATATATATTATAATTAAATACAAATATTATTATATATATATAATATGTCAGTCAGAATATATAAATGCTATTCAAGTGTATAGAATATTGAAAATTAGTGTCTGTCTTTCAGTATTCAGATCATTAATATAATATAATTAATATAATATTAGAACAATATTTTTCAACAGAAACGGATGAAAAATCTAAATTAACCAACAGCTTAAAAATATAATATAATATAAGATATAATATAATAGAATAGAATACAAGTACTTTCTTACTGCTGTGATCAGTGTAAAAAAAATATATGATGACCCTGAGGCTTGTCTTTGATTTTCTAAGAGGCAAATTTAGAGCTCAAAGGGGCACTGAAGAAAGGATAGGATTTTCTCTTATTTGTATTTTCAGAACAAGCCATAATTTATTGACTCTGTCTGTGTGCGCTCTCACACAAACACTTGAGAAATCAATAATCTTAGACACGGTATGCCTTGTTCTTAAGACTCTATCACGCTGATCAAAAACTAACATTAGATCTTCACTCCGCCTGCGAGAGCTCCATATCTCTTTCATTACTTTGTTCTTTCTCTATCAATTACCGGACTGAGAGGTGCATGCTGAATAGAAAAGGAGCCGCTCAAACAGTATTGATACTTTAGTATGGAAGCGTGCATTAAAAGGATAAAAGCTGAAATACAATTTTGAGTTTGAGCAAAGAAAGACCTCTGTCCTTCATTTACATTTGGAAAAGAGTTAAATCAGCTTGGTGTCATTTTCCTCTGGGTCTGACCTGAGAGAGAGCACTGTGGGTCATCTGGTCTTGAAGGACTGAACGCAGTCTGTCCACATCTCTCTCTAAATGGTTGTACTCTGCCCAAGCGTTCTCCATCTCCTGTTTAACACAGAACAGAAGCAAGCCTCAAAACTAGTGCAATAAGCTGATATTAGTATTACTTCTGTCAATGTATGTGTCCTAACCGTGGACACCTGTGAGATGTCCGCCCTGATGTGGACCACATCCTCCCGTAACAGTTTCTGCTGATAGGCGATCTTCTCTGCATGGGCGGGCTGGTCCTGGTACTGTTCCATCTGCTGATGGGAAACATCCAGAACTGACTCGAGCTTGTCCTAGATAAGGTAAGAAACAGAAGACGATGCAGATAAAGAAGTTAGAAAGAAAAAGAACTAGCACTAGGGACCCAAAACATCAGGTTGGACACTAGGTTCCTCTGTGATTAATGAATTCTGAAAAAAACATTTCATTTAGGTCAAAATTTGCTTTATGTAGTAACAACTAAAATTAGATCTAAAACCGGTTATTTAAAGGTGGGGTATGTGATTTTTTTTTTGACCATTTTTTCAAAATCACTTGAAATCCTATTCCTAACCCACTTACTGGCTGTAAATTAGAAGCACTGAAATGAAAATTAAGCAATTTAATCATCTGTGGAACGGGCAGGACTCGAAAAACTCCAGCCAATCATTTTCAAGACAGTCTAGAATCATTGGACAGAAAATGCGTCACTCAAACAGTTGTACCATGCCCCCCTCCCTCCACCCCCCTCACGCGCGTGTCCCGTTCATGCGCATACTCAAAGCTCGTGACCCAGTCACAGGAAGTGCAAGTCGCCCCGGTACAGAGAGAGAGGGAGAGAGAGAGCGCATCTGAGTTTTCAGAATCAGTTTTTCGAATGGGTGGAGTCAGGGCCAGCGTTGGAGAAGAGAAGGTAGGACCTTGTTATGAGTTGTGTATTTTCAAAATCTGCCGGCCGATTTGCAAATCACATACCCCACCTTTAATATGGCTGAATCAATCTGACTATATTATGTTATAACAGCAAAAGTCATTTACAGCCTTAGATCAAGTAGAAATAGATCTTCAAGCTAACAATTGCTTTTGGGGTCTGTTAGATTTTTTTTTTTGCTCAATATTCCTTAATATATTCATGACACTTTTTTTCAAAGATTCTTTGATGAATAGAAAGTTCAAAAGAACAGCATATAAATATCTAACTTTGGTAACATTATTTTGTAATATTATAAATGTCTTTCCTTAAGCTTTTATTGCTGAATAAAAGTATACATTTCTTAAAAGCAAAATCTTACTGGCCCGAAACTTTTGAACAGTAGTGTGTAAAGTTGACATCGATATAGCATCAACGCCTGGGTTACAATACAGAATTTAGAAAATTTAGGAAAAAACACAAAGCACCTTATCTTCTTTGAGTGTGCGTATACTGGCCTCCAGCTCCTGTAGGATCTTGTCTTGCTCGCATAACCTACTAAGCTTAACCTGGGGAGACAATCACAAACAGCAATAAATCATGGTCACCAAACAGAAGGCATATGACTGAACTGAATCCACTAAAGTATACAAACATATCAAACAGAGGGCCGACGGAAAACATTCTTCTGCTATTCCATATTCAACATTTTCCACTATTGAAGATATTCATTAGCATAAACTCCATGCACCCAAGACAATTTTGGTGTCATTATTTGCAGAAACAAACAGCATTTTCTCAGTGAAAAATGGGTTACAGGGTACGTGCGCGCGTGCGAGAGACGGAAGCTGCAGACGTGTCTTGTTTACAGCTTCTTCACACTGCCTGTTTATTCTCCACTCTGTTTATCATTCCCTCCAATTAATTATTAAGCTGTTATTATTTTACAGCCATATATTGTTGTTTTAACAACATTAAATATTCATCACACAGATAAATCCACCAACAAAATTCGTATAAATTGTTAAACGAAACAATGTTAATGATGAAAAGCCAGGACTTCCAGATTATTTACCTTCAATCAACTGAAAAACAGCGAGAGCACTGGAATACAAAAATCAAACTGAAAAATTTACAAGCCCAAAGTATAAAAGTCCCATTGCATGTATTTTTCTCTTTAAATTGAGCATTGAATATAAAAAGCCCTCGTCAATAATTTCAATTTCTTCTTGACACAGAGAGAGCTTGCTTCTCCCCACAGCACGAATTCACAAATTCAGGCTCGAGTAACAGCTTTTTGTGAGAATCAAACAGAGAGAACGAAAGGGGAGGCCATGATCAGAAAGTGGGCATTAATAAAGAGAGAAGAGGACTTACATCTATGTCACTTTCAGCTATTTTAACAGGCCGGGGTTGTCGATCATGAAGAGAGTCACGTCCAGTTACCTGTTGACAAAATACAAAAGCTCATACACTTTTCACCAACATTAGCATCAACATCAAGACCGTGTTGGCTGTAAGGTTGCATCGATCAAGCAACCAACAAGACTGCACATTCTATTGACAAAATGTTGACGAAATCATGTAAACAAACTGTGCTGTGGCAAACTAAAAGAACAAGGCCGTAAAATCTCAAGATGAACAAACAAACAAAAAAAGCAAAACAAAACAAACCAACACTGTTTTTGGAAGCTCTGAGATGTGTTTACGAACAAATAGCAACTGGGGTATTGGGGAGAGCCGCAACGATCCACCCAAAGCGCTGTTCTATCTTTGGCAAAGTATCAATACTTTCATCGGTAGTGAACTTGACACGAACTCATGTGGGAGTGAATCATTTAGTGATAAACAAGGGTTAGCTAAAGGATACTGCATAAGTAAGAGCAGCTGTCAGTAAACGTTCACTCATTAACAGAAAACCTCAGACTATAGAATAAAAATCAATGTTTGTACTGAAATAATTCACATAATGGCCACAATTACAATGCAATCTCTATGACAATCCCTCATCAGTGCAGTATTGATATTTAACCAAAAGAACAACAACAACAAAAAAAAGCACATGCATATGAGTATGACTCCACAGATCATGTGCAATGCACACAACGATAACCAGCGGGATTACATCACTGCAGCAGGTGAAGGCATGAAGTGGTCACATTTTGTGCAAACACCATCCTTACATTCAAACAGAACGCACTGTGTACCGAATAGATGAGAGGTTCAATACTTTTCATCTGTTTGAAATGAAGATAAAAAGGGTTTCTGTGAACTGTAGGTATCAATTTAGGCATACATTGGAAATATACATTTGAAATATGAATGATTAATTAAAGCAATTAACGCACTCCACTTCAAAGAGGGTCGGAAAAGTCAGCGACCATAAAGTTTTTGACAAAAGCAGAGAAACTCTATATAAGATATATAAAGGCCACTAGGGCTGCACGATATATTGAATTGATCAAAATATTGCATTTGTTCAAATCGTGATATGTATTGCATTGGCTTAATTTAATACTTTAACACAAAGTACAGAATGACTGTCTTGTGTACAAGAAAAGTCTATAAAAATAGGGTTCAATGTAATGTGTTAATATAAAGGAATTTTCTTTTTTCTTACAATGTATCTTAAGCTGTTTTGACTTAAACTAGTGAGAAGATGAGATATCCCAAGTCACCTGCAGATGCTACTGAGGATTTAGAGCCAAAAGAATGTGAAACATATGTTGGTTGTATCATTTTCAGTTTTTAAATATATTTAAATATAATTTAAAGACCCCCTGTGGCAAAAAAAAAAGTTTTTAATGTTGTTAATATGTCTGTCTATGTAGTGTTTTTAATATGCTTTAAAACAAACCTTGTGCAAATTCAAAAGTATTTTCTCCTTAAAACTGAGGTGAACAAAGACAGTCTCAAAACCACGATTTGAAATTGCTGGTGTTTCTGACGTCACAAACCATCACGTCAACGTGTGGAAGTGCTTTAGCATATTATTACTACACTGCAAAGCAGGGGAAGCCAGGTTTTCCAGGTATATTTTCTATTGATATGAAAAATTGGGTACATTTAGCAATATAGCGGGTGAATTATTTATATGATGTATATTACAATGTTATGATGAACTATATGGCCTTTCTCCACTGATGATCAAAGCCTTTCTAAGGAGATGTGTTTTAAGGATGAAATTATTGAATACAGTGGGACTTTAAATTACACACATCACATAATCGCATTATTTAACAAGTTACTGTATTCACATTTTTCTTCAATATCGTGCAGCCCTAAATGCAACTGATGCCACTGCACATACTGAACAGAAGGAAAGACAATTCAGAGTCAGATTCTAGCGTCCATCTGACCTTCAATTGACAAACTCTCCTCCTGGACTCTTAACATTTTCAGCCATCACTATTCACTACATCCATGCATCCGCCAAGACTTTTATTGCTAAATTGCAGCATAATATCTGATTTTTAGCAATAAAAGCTTAAAATGACGCATTGCTCTCTGTGAATATTGACTGATGTAAAAGTAATCATCGGTTTCAAAATTCACTCTACACATCCTTCAGGGTTAGAGAGCAAAGCAGCCGTTACAGAGAATAAGGAGTGGGAATAAATCAGGAAGAGTTTATGCCTTGAGGAGAGAGGGAGAAGATGGGCAGAGGAAGAAGGTGAAGGCAGGTCCACTAAAGCCCACCTTCAGGTCTAGATATTCCAGGTCCTTCTTCAGCTGGATGTAAGTGTCATCTGCCTTGAGTGGGAAATGAAGAAAGAGGTCACATGACTCATGGCTAAGAGTACAGCATTCAAGAGTGAGACTGATGTTCATGGACACTGTAAAATGCTGATACATTATAACACAAGTGCATGTTATGGGTGATTGACCCTTTTTTTATTCCTATTGACAACAAGCATCTTCAATTTGTACTCAGACTGATGCACTGTTGAAGGTGTGCCATAAGTTCACTTCACTCTAAATGTCTATACTTATTAAGAGAATGAATTTTTGTAAAGACGTGATTTAAGAAAACATGACCCCTTTTACACAGAGTGCAAAAATCTGTTTGCAGTAAAGCATTTTATAACAATGCTGTAAATGTTGTAGAATACTAGTTAAGTTTTAATGTTCTAACCCTGCAACCGACAGAGATTTTACCGTACTAATATAGTACTTTTAGTTTATACTAATTTCTGAGTACCTTTCTGACACATTTCAGATCTAAAATTCCATATACTGTACACAAGTAAACCAGTGATGTTTTTTATATTTTCTGTTCATGGCAACATTCAATCCTGTGAATGCAGGCAAGTCAACAAGCAACATGCTGTTAACATCTGAGAAGCAATCTGAGGATCCAAAATACAAGAGAGGAAGAGACTGCAAAAAAGGTCCAAAAAAAGCAAAATGCAGAGGAAAGGTTCTTCAAAAACACTAAACAGGCTGTTAGGTCAAATTGTGCAACCCAAGCTGTAATGTTCTACCGCAGACTCCATGCTAACGGAGAGCTAACACCAAACCAACGCAATCACAACTAGAACCAACAGCGCACGACTTTTAAGTGCCCGTCCACACGAAGACGCGTTTCACTGTATACGTATACATTTTTTATCGTATTGGCGTTTCGTCCACACGGATCCGGCGTTTTCGGAGAGTGAAACCGCTATTTTTTGAAACCGGGTCCCAAAGTGGATAAATCTGAAAACGACGCCCCTGCAGTTTCGTGTGGACGGCCTATCCGTATATTTTGTGAAACGATGATGTCATCACCCCACGTGTCGACTAGTCAGACACGCTAAATCAGTAGCCATAGGCCTACCAGCAAAAACAACTGCGACTACTTGCTTGAGTTCATGCTTCAGAAGCTACTCGAGCCTCTTTTATTTATTTATTTGTGTATTTATTTTAATTATTTGATTGAATTTGATTATTATTCAAAAAACGCACCTCTGCCCCTTCATGCTCACCGGTGACAAGGCGTTCGCTCCGACATTACATTTCTCTGTACTGTAGGCCTAAATGTTGTAGCAATTAAAGAAAAGTTAGTTTCATATTTATGATTAAATAATGTTATATTTT
The DNA here is from genome assembly GCA_036326025.1 of Chrosomus eos. NCBI lineage: Eukaryota > Metazoa > Chordata > Actinopteri > Cypriniformes > Leuciscidae > Chrosomus > Chrosomus eos. Next base: position 19,023,277 of record CM070818.1, on the reverse strand, counting down.
TTCCATTTCATATATGTTGATTAGGCCCTATAAGTGAACAGCGTGAGTAAGATGCGCAATATCGAGACACATCATTTTGACCACTTCATTAAGTTTTGTTTTGTCTTCATTAAGTTTTGTTTTGCCTTTCTTTAAAGTGAATTTCGTTTTGTAAAAATTATATCTTAATTTTAATCAATGTTTTATTAACGAATTGCATGGATAGCAGACAATAGCCTATATAATCAGGACATGAGGCGCCGACGCAATATAAATTGCAACGCACGAGAACTGGAGCTTGTCTCATAAATGAACAGAAACTCAGAAATACCTATACTTAATGTCTACTTTTAAACAAAACAATTCAAAAAGAAAAGTAACAGACAACTCTAATAATCCGTATGAAGTGTGCATTTCTCTCTATAGGCACCTTCAAAACACTGTGAAGGTGGCGAGTCAGCATCGTCACACAAAACACTAGTTTATTAATAAACAATTCAAATGTCTCCTTGCTATAGGCTATTTGACACATTCATAATAATTAGGCTATTTGCCGTTTTTTTGTGGCAAGCTTTATGCGTCTGCAAACTAATCGACCATCGTGACTCATCCTATAAATGGTACAAAATAGGGATGACTCATCCCTATTTTGTACCATTTATAGTTTTTCATATTGTTCAATAAAGTTCTTGGTAAAAAAGAAAAGAAGCTACTGTGCCTAATATTACTGTATATTATTGTATACAGCGCGCAAGGTTTATGCGCAAGTCTTCTTCTGTGTTTTTAGTGTATCTGTGTCAGAATTACAGCCCCTCGTACTGGTCTGGCATATATACTACACCGTTTTCAGTCGGTTTCAGTGGTTTCGTGTGGACGCAGATATTTCTTGAGACGACCCCGTGTTTACGGAATTTTTTTTTAGAACGAGGAAAAAAAAAGATCGGATAGGGAACGCACCGGCTTCGTGTGGACGTGGCCTAAGATGAGCACAGAATGGGGGTTAAGGAAAGGGGGGTATGATATGCTCAGGGTGGGTTGAGGGGGAAATGACCCTCTAACCTGCAAAATGGGGCCTGAGAGGCCGTTGTGCTGGTTCTGCAGGTGTGTGAATGTGTCGCTGTGCACGCTGGCCATCTTGGCCTGGTGTCTCCTGAGCTGGATGAGCAGCAGGGTCAACTCCTCCGGCTGCAGGACAGCGGGGAGACGGGAAAGAAAGCACTTCAGGAGGTGACCACCAGGGCAGCGGTGAGATGTTGTGAAATTTGGCTAATAGGAGTGGCGAAATGTAACTGCCAGGCTACAAGGGCATATCTCAGATCACTTTCTCAAAACTAGAAAGCAAAACGCTCCTCGTGGCCGAAATGTAATCTACCAAAAAGATCTTCTGTTTTCCTATGTTTCCAAGATAGGTCGGAAAAAGTCTGTTCTTTACGGAAGTCTTACCGTTTTTCCATGAAGACTTGGTGCGCTGACTGTGTGTGTGATGTAGCCCATCATTGGCATGGATCTCCTTTCTATTTGCGAGGTCTGCAGAGACACAAAATTATACAGAATGGTGGCGTTGATAATGACAATTAAAAAATTCACAGTCCTCTTACTACTATTCCCAAATTCTCACTTTTAGTTGCGGCTACTGAACATTTTTGAAGTCAAGTAAAAGTCAGTTTCAAAAAAACTAGGGCTCAGCAGAGCATATTTTACTCATTCATCTGTTTCTTTTAGTTAAAAAAAGTGTGTGCTTGATTTCAAATGTGCCACAGGGCTTTGAGGGTTTGACAGTTTTGCTTAACATACAAAATTCTTCATCTAGGACCATCATAGCACCTCAAAAGGACACAAACAACAAGAGATTTAATTAACTACACATAAATTATCTCCAACCTGCTTTCTTAAAATAACATTTGTTTGCTACCAGCAGAGTAGCACTGTAGAATCTGTTTCCAACGCGAATCCCACGGCACTGCATTTTTGCTGTATAATAGATTTTTTATTTAAATACAAGATCAGAAGAAAGAGACCACTGCTGAGGCGGTTTATTGGGTGTTTTGCTTAGCCTTTGGCGAATCTTATCAGCTAAACAGTCTAGTGATCCACCGTGGAGGTCCATAAAACCACTCTACGAAACACACTTTAAGATGCATCTATAGATAGGAGTCTGCAGCTGGGTAATTGACATCACAAGTCGAGCAGTGACAGCAGTGTCTTTCTGTGTGATATATTTAGTTTATCTGAAACTACTTTTGGAAAACAACATTTCAATGTTTTCTCTAATTGTATACATGCAGTACATACTCCTCCATATTGATTGAGAGATTACAATTCTGTACTTTCAAAAACAAACATGTTCAATATTTTTTTTAAACAAATTAAAATACTTTGGAGGGGGAGGGGAGTCACACTGCAGAACTATTTCAACTTGCACGTTGCGAGGGCAAAAAAAAGTGATTAAAATGGTTAAACTTTTAAATGGTCACAAGCTACACCACCAAAATAAACACTTTCCATATTATATTTTATGCATTTACTTTTCAAAAGTTTGGTGTTGGTAAGATTTTAATGTTTTTGAAATGAGTCTCTCATGCTTATCAAGGCTGCATTTATTTGATCAAAAATACAGTAAGAACAGATTTAAAAAATATATATATTTTTATAATTTAAGATAACCGTTTTCTATTTTGATATATTTTAAAATATTATTTATTATCGTGATGGCAAAGCTAAATTGTCAGCATCATAACTCCGGACTTTATTGTCACATTATCCTTATAATATAATATAATATAATATAATATAATATAATATAATATAATATAATATAATATAATATAATAATTAGAAAAAAACGGTCTTTACTGTCACTTAAGATAAATTGAATGCATCCTTGCTGAATAAAATAGTTTTTTTTTTTATTACTAACACCAAACTTTTGAACAGTAGTGAAAGGTACTCATCTCCACTCATTTATATACAGTGGGATAAGATTTCTAAGTCAAAAATCAAACAAGCAAATTTGTCACAGTGATGCTCTTTGAATCATTCTTAAATCATGCTGGACTTTTAAACAAACCTGTGGAGTTTGTGCAGCTTAAATGCTGCTGTAAGTAAAGCAAAAGGAGACAAACATTTTTATCTAAAAGTCATCTAAAATTAAATGTAATTTTTTCCCAATTAAAGGGTACCTATTATGGATTTTTGAAAATTGCCCTTCATGTAGTGTGTAACATAGATCTAAGTGAACAAAAACATCCTGCAAAGTTTTAAACATGAAAGTTCACCATATACAAAGTTATTGTCTCTCAAAAGTAAGAGTCGACTCTGAGTCGCTGATATAAATCGTTCGACGAACGATGCTTTTCCTTTGTCTAGTTGACGTCAACTTGACAAGTTATTTGAATAAGATACGCCCACTCATTGCGTTCGGAGACCAGTTTCCGCGGGTTGTTTGTGTAGTGCACGGGTTGACGCGATTGTTTTACCCACTGGAACATGATTGTTACTGGGGAAACACCCGGGAACGCTATTTGACTATTTTTGGCCATGATTGGGTTAGTTTTGATGAGCAATTGGGCTGGTTTTGTTGTGCAGACCTGGCAACCCTGCCGGAGACGCAGGGGAAACTAACATGTCGAGACGCTGTGTTTTGAAGTGCGACGCAAAAGCAAACTTCTTTCATCTGCCCAGTGAGGAGCATTTGAAGACTAACGTTAAGTGGCTACAGTTCATATATACAACTATACCACAGAAGTATAGCCCGGACCTTGTTGTGTTCGCGTCATTTTGAAGATGATTGCTTCACAAACCTAAATGCTGTATGGATTTGCGAGCCGGCTGAAGGTTCAGTACCGAGTTTATTTGGATCAGCTTCCTTCTCCGAATCACAAACTTTAAGTATTATTAATATTAATTGTTGCTTTTATGTTTTATGTATCATGCTCAATAAGTATGTGTGTGTGTTGTGTACGCACAGCGCATAGGTCGTCAGTTGTATTGAAATATGTGAAGTGTTTGTCGTTGTTAATGGAGTTGTCATAAAGAATAACGTTACCTCTTAGTACTGCATTTCAATATGTTTATGCGTTGGGCTAACGCAAACAAAGACTGAATGTGCTTTTACCACTAAACTTTGGGCTATGGTAGCTAACATATCACAGCAGTTTAGCGTCACGCAAGGGCGGGGTTTGGAAAAATGACTCGCTAAACGATTCATATGGGAATCGGTGAGCAAATCAGCTAAAAATAAATGCATATTATAAGACAACAAAAGTGTTTTTTGTCATGGCATGCTCGTAAAACTGTTGTTGGGGACTCCTAGAACAATATTAGGAACATTTTAAATGCCATAATAGGTACCCTTTAATTTACGCTGATAATTGTTACGTCAATTGTTATGCTGACAATATAATATGTAATGAAACCTTTTCACTAGTAGTCTCAGATTTTCAGATCCCACTGAGATGTTCTTTGTGGTATCACTACATTGACTGAAGCTGTGTTTTTCTTTCTATCTGTCTTTTGACAGCTTCTGTGAATCTTTCTGTTGGAGGCATGTAATTAGTGAGTTCACACGAGTCCCAGCGTATGCAGTGAGCAGAAGTGGGTGACAGTATGTTAACTTGTAAGAGGCAAAGAGGCTTCTGTGACTGCCGCTGCGTGTGAATGTGGCTCTGGGAGCGCTGCTCTCATGTGGGGGGTGTAGCCAGCAGATGCTACTATTTGTCACACAAACAACTTCAGCGACACACATAAACAAAAAACGCTCTCTTTAGACACACCCTCTGCACCTGGGAGTCAAACCCTGAGAGAAGACTGTGTGAATCCTGTCACAAAGTCCAAATCAAAGCCTGAGTAGAGGGAAACTCAGTTTTCCCATAACCCTTCACGCCTTTGGTGGTCAAGGCTCCTGTGGTCTGAACAAAGAGAAGAACTTTCCACAACTAATTTAAAAATTGTGAGATTATGTGAACTGCTCCATGTTCCCTACCTTTGAGATCTGGGAACATATTCCTCTGGGAGAACCCAAACTGGGTGTGTCCACGGTGGCAAAATCATCCAGTGGGCGCACCGTCACCCTGTCGGAGGGCGTGTGGGGCCTGCGTGGGGACAAGGACCTGGAAGGGTGCCCGCTTGGGGGCATTTCACATGGTGATGGTGGCACAGATATGGATCGTGGCATTTCCAGAGTGACCCTGAAGCCAGACGTGTCCATGTAGTCAGGCCCTGTGTAGATTGGCGCGGTGGGGCTTCCGTGGCGGAACTGTTGGCGCTGCTGCCACTCGTACAGTTGCCACACCATGCCTTCTTTAGTGGCCATCCGCTCGTCAGTGGACATACGAAAGTGACTAAGACGGTCGTGGGCGTACTTGTAGTCACTAGGCAGGTTGCGGGGCACTGGGGGGGAACTGCCTCCGAGTGGTGGCGAGTGGTCTTTGGCAACGACTGGTACGTATCCATCATGACGGACTTAGGCTGGAGAGGAGGTGTCCGTCTGGGTAGGCTGTACTCAGCAGTGGGATGGCTGTAATTTTAAGTTTTTCACTGTTAATATTAATCCTCTTTTACGGTCAATTAGCATACATAATGCAATACATACACAATATAAATATAAAAACAATTATTATTATTTTTCTTTTCCCAATTTTTTTTTTATTCTGAGCTGAGAAACACTGCAAATTAAAGTATTATTATTATTATTATTTAAAAATAATAATAATATAATAATAAAACATTTATATTTTATATCAAATATTTGATATATTTATTATTCTTCCTATTATTATTCTTTTACTAATAAAATAACACAATTAATATTTGATCTTTATTATATATAATTATAATATATATATTTTTTCTAAACTTATATGCTACAGATATACATTTCAGAGAAAAACTTTAGGGAAAGTTCTGTTTAATACAAATACTATTCTAGAGGATGGTTCTTATTGTAAGTGCAAAATGTAAATGTAATTTAATTTTGAGCTACAAATTAGCATTTAATAATATGATTCTTGAAAACATATTTAATTTTTATTATTAATAATAATAATATATATTAATAATAATAATAATTATTATTATACATACAATATTAGAAATAATACATTATATTATACAGTTGTAAAAATAAGAATATAATTTAATATATATTATAACCAATATACAGTATACTATAGATATAGTTAATACATATTCCATATATCATTTTTTTAAGTTTGTTCTAGGGACTGACTCTTATTGTAAGTGTAATAATGTAAATGTAATTTTTTGGTTTTTGCTAACTTGGGGAGATGACATTTTTTCAGTAGTAACCAAAATGCTGTTGCTAGAACTACTGAACACAAAACATTCCCTTTAATATTCAGTGCGTTTTTATCACAACCGCTAGAGGGAGCTCCTTTATAAGAAGAAACCATATAGATACGGAATCCCACAATAGCTCCTTTGTTACAACATTTAATGAGCTTATTACACATAACCCTGTATGATTCCTATCATAAAATAAATCTGCATTGTTTATCCTTTTGATCTTTCATTCAAAAAATTCAGTGGAGGGTAAATCACATTATGAAATAAATGCTTTTCTCCAAAACAAGCTGGTCATAATTATGGCTCCCTGTTATTAAATACTTTTTGCAACTTTTTTTTCCAAGATAACAGCTTTGAGTTTTCTTCTATAATGCCTGATGAGTTTGGAGAACACCTGACAAGAGATCAGAGACCATTCGTCCATACAGAATCTCTCCAGATCCGATTCACAAGTTCATGTTGGCGCTTCTTCTCTTCAGTTCACCCCACCCATTTTCTATAGGGTTCAGTTTAGGGGACTGGGACGGTCATGGCAGAAGCTTCATTTTGTGCTCAGTTACCCATTTTTGTGTTGATTTTGATGTTTGTTTTGGACCGTTGTCCTGATGGAAGATCCAACCACGGCCCATTATAAGATTTCTAGACGAGGCAGTCAGGTTTTGATTTTTTATCTGTTGGTATTTGCTAAAACCTAAAATAACAAAACGTCCGGAACATCCAGCAAATAAATAGGCCCACAACATATAAGTTCCAGCCGTATATTTAACCGTAGTCATAGGGTACTTTTTATCCCTGTTTGCACCAAACACATCTGGTGGGTTTGCTGCCAAAAAGCCCTTTTTTTGTTTCATCTGACCATAGATCCAGTCCCTTTTGAAGTTCCAGTCGTGTCTGACAACTGAATATGCTGGAGTTTGTTTTTGGAGGAGCGAGGAGGATTTTTCTTGAAACCCTCCCAAACAACATGTGGTGATGTAGGGGTTTGTTTGATATATTTTTTTAGGCTTTTTGACCCCCAAGACTTCAAGTAATCTCTGCAATTCTCCATATGTGATCATTGGAGAGTCTTTGGCCACTCAAACTTTCCTCCTTGCCGTGCATTAAGACAATATAGACACACATCCTCGTCCTGGCAGATCTGTAACATCTTTAGTTGATTGGAAATTCTTAATTATTGCCCTGATGGTCAAAAATGGGGATTTTCAATGCTTTAGCTATTTTCTTACAGCCACTTTTTATTTTGTGATGCTCAACAATATTTTGATGCACACCAGAACTATATGGTTTTACTCATTGTGATGGATAATTGAGGGAATTTGGCCTTTGTGTTTCCTCATATTTAAACTCCTGTGAAACAAGAAGTCATAGCTAGACAATTACATGTTCCTAGTCACCATGGTGCGCTAAAAAAGGTAAATGTTAAATGGAAATATACTAAATTCTACATGTTTTGTAGAAAAAACATTTATTTCATAATGTGATTTCCCCCCAACTTTCAATTATTTTACTTCAATGAAAGATTTGATTTTTGCAAATCTTTTGAATGAAAGATCAAAAGGATAAACAATGCAGATCTATTTTTTACAGGCATTTTTGATCATATTTACCAGGGGTGCCATTAATTCTGACCACACTGTATAAGGGTGTCTACGCAAATAAAACTGACCTTTTGGGGTCTCCTTTCTGCACCTTCACCCAGTGCTCGACCTGAGCCAGCGCAGTTTTCCTTTGTACCTTTTTCTCTGTGTCTGTACGGGGGACGAGACCCCTCTTATACACCACGTTCCCGTTCTGATCAGGGGGCATGCCTGAAGAGGGCAGCCCGTTCCTGTGAAAGGGCACCGTGGACGACGGGCGAGAATGGGCACCTGATTGGGAAACCCCCTCCATCTCTCCAGGGGAAATGGTTTTAACAGGATCCTCCAACACTTCCTTGCTGTAAACAAAGCACTCGTCCCCATCGCGCTCCGGCCTCAGCTCTGCCACCTCTACATGCAGCGTCTGCTGGAGACGCTCGGTCTGGGAGGAGCTTTTGATGCTGCTGAAATGGTTGGTCTGAGGGACTGCGTGCTGTTCAGGTTTACAGCTTCTTTCGGCCTCTCTGTGGAGTGAAAGGGAGTTATTTGTTAAAGGGATTAGATTGTTAAATACTCTGAATGGCAAACATTAGTATTTTAGATTTATATGTACTGTTGTATGTTCTTATTTCATTTATTTGTTTTGATTTATATTGTGGTGTGTATTTTATGTATATGTCTACTACGCTGTATCCAAATTGCCCGCAAGTTATCTTAATAAAGTTGAACTTGATTTAATAGTAAAAAAATAAATATAGTTAATATTTAACCTTCAAAATGACCTGTGACTTATTGCTGAAGTATACTAGGAAGTAAAAAACAGAAATGAGTTTAGACTTTGAATTAATTCTTATAGAATTTATAATTCAATGTGTTGATTTAATGTGCTGATAACTGACCTTGAACTGACTGTCTCTTTCTTTCGTGGAACATCAAAAGAAGATTTTAGCATTATATCTGAGCTGCTTTCTTCTACAAAATGAAAGAGGAGGGTACAAGGACTGTCACGCTCCAAAAAGGACATAAATGCACCATTAAAGCATCATAAAAGTAGCCCATATAACTCATGCACTATATATTTTATACATATTTGAATATTCAATACTGTGTTCCTAAATTTGGAGTGTATAATTTTTTATGTTTTGAAATAAGACTCTCCAAATAATGCTCAACAAGGTTGTATTTATTAAATTAAAATTCAGTAAAAACAGTAATATTGCAGAACTATCATTACAACCTAAAAATACCTGGTTTTTGTTTTAATATATTTTATAATTTATTCCTTTGATGGCAGAGCTGAATTTTCAGCATCATTACTCCAGTCTTTAGTGTCACATGATCCTTCAGAAATTATTCTAATATGTTAATTTGGTCATTAAGAAACATTTATTATTATTATTATTATCAATGTTAAAACCAGTTGTGCTGCTTCCTATTTTTTGTAGAAACAGTTGTACATTATTACTCAAAGATGTGATCGAAGACGAAATGCAAGAAACGAAAATATGCCTTGACATTATTTTCTTTGAATATGTTTGACAACTTGGTCACCATTGACTTTCATTCCATGGAAAAGAGCAGCTTAAGCATTCAGCAACTTTAAATATTTTTGTGCTCAGTGGAATACAGACAATTGGTTTCAAAATACACGTGGAAATGGCAATATTCATTACCAATACTCAAAATAATTTTTGGATGAGCCATTTCTTTACGTCACATAACCTGACAATTAAGTCTAATTTGACCAGATATGGCATAATAAATAAATAAATGCATCATTTAGCACAATTAATTAATGTCAGCTACTTTTTTGCTTAATTAGATCAGACCAATCTTTATAAAAATTTAAAAAAAAAATTAAGTAAATTTTTAAAACCATTAATGAAACATTTACAAGTGAAACTAACACAAAAAAAAGAGATCTGAAATGCATCAAAACACTTCAGCGCTATAAATCAGATTCATACAACTAGTCTTCACATGCGATATTGTGAATATATCCCTAGATGGTGCTGTTATTTTACATTCAAAATCTCCCTTAAAGGAACCAAGGGCCAACAGCAGAAGGTCAATTATTTACAATACAGTACAGCAGCACTAACTGATATTTGCCTTCTCGTCATGATCAGAAACGTGGTCTGGCATCAAAACGGCACGAATAGCAACCCTGCCAACAATCCACGTGCTTCTGAGAAAGCCTTTGCCTACAAATTGCAACAAATACAGCCACTACACTAGTCCAACCAACCATGAGCAACATTATAAACCACCTTCATAGTTATTAACTGCCTACTCCTCTTTTTTATGTACACTATAAAAGCCCAGCAATAAGGAAAGCCCCAGGGACAAAACCTCATGTAAGTGAAGAGCATGGGGGCAGCACACCTAACATCACGCCCCAGTCTGAGTGCTGTGTTTGGGCTGGCGGCCCACAGTCAGCTGCCTGCAGCGTGCCGCAGTGATACTCCTCCTCAGAGCTGCAGTGTCAAAGTGTACACAACTATGGCACTGTGCCTTATGCACCAGCACAAAATAAGCAGGTGAGTGAGAACACCACACTGCTTTTGCTGTACCCTTGATCTGTGGATCAGGCATAAGCTTAAATCACTACAACACATCATTCATCTTCAGTTTATGAATGCCATGAGTCCTTCAAGTGACGTAAAACGTTTGTATTCGTTTAAAAAATAAAGTTTCTTTATTTGGATTCAAAATTCACATCTTAAAAAGGATCCAATAATTTTTGGGGACAAAAAAAAAAAAAAAAAAAATCACCCCCAAAATGACTTTTTAAAAAGTTGCCATTGCACATACACAAACAAGTCAGCACAAAGCGTAAAGCTGCAGTCACACTGAGTGGACAAAATTACTTAATGCAAACCATGCAACCTTTGAATTCGTGTGTGCTTTGAATTCAGCCAAAAGGTTAATATGTGATGTTTAACTTTAGATGCGGTTTAGGTCCGCTATAAGACTAATAACTTTGTGCTCATAACTCAGATTTCACCAAATTTGGTACACTTTGAAAGATAAACCATTCTTTGAAATGACTTGTGTTTCCAGCTTCCTGAGTAAGAAATGAATGGAGCACAAAGTCAAGGGTTAAATTCAAGCTTTAACCTTGATCGTCGGCTGATATGATGTCATTGGACTGCCTCAAGGAGATCGATTAAATGTTCTAGGAGTGCAGAAACCAGTTAAGACAACTTCAATTCTGTTGTACATGAAATAATAGAAAATATCAATCCTCACATTACAAAAAGACGCGTAAAAACATTAAGTGACAGTATAATGAGGGTTTAATAGAGGAAGTTCTAGAACAAGTGGAGAGAAGAATTAATACTATACTGGGTTAGAGCTAGTTCTTAAAGAAAACATGAAATGGCTTTCATAATGTATTTATCCTTTTAATGTGTCATATTTCCGAAACACAATAATGGGGTCTTTGTAAGGACAAAATCCATTGGGGTTTGACTGAACCATGCAGGACTGAAAAATATTACACTGATATATTATTGGGTAATTTATTTTTCTTCAACCAAGCAGCCCTGGCCATGTAAGATATAAAAATGTAAGTTGTTTTAGAGACCCTATTTATTAAAATAAAGTGCACTGCAATGAATCCATTAAAGCCAGGAAAATGTTTTAATTGTTTTTAATCTGCTATACTTTTGTATTTTGACGTATTTTAGATGATATTAAAAAATCGAATTACATAAAATACATTTGCTGCATGTGGTTCCTAATCTGTTTTATGTCAGGCAAATACAATTATTGTTTAAAAAAAAGTAAGGGTTATCCCACAGTTTTTAATAGGATATATTGCCCAGGTTTCTTAGATACGTATTTTGTTGAGACCGCAGCCCTGAGAGAAGAGTTGTTACAGCAGCAGGAAAGGACTGACCTCTTCAGGCCATGGCTTTGCATCAGTGCGGACTGGTTCATGGCCCGGATCCAGCCATTCATGTCCTCTTGTGTGTCGGCGCTGAAGTAGTATGTCCTCATGCCACAGTGCTCGGCCTGCGAGCCAATCAGAGAATTCTTATTGTAAATGTAGGAGCGCATTCCGTGTGGCAGGCCTGAGGGAGAGACAGATACAGAGGGGACCATCAGCTGTGACCATGTATAGAGGTTGCACGTGCATGTGAGGCCCCGGACCAGCGGGGCCCCGGTATTGCTGTGACAGCACCACTTTCATTGTAGCAAGCTCAGACGTCATGCTGAACTGCCCTTGCTTACTTTGTTGATCTGAGCACAGGAAGAAGATTACCAACCAATGATAACTGCATTATCATTGTTACAAATATTTCCATGCACTTCTGTCAAATGTTCTGCACTAGTGCAACAGGTACTGTGCAAACATTTCAGACTTTTGTTGAAAAGTAATTGTTGTACTACAGTCAGACTATGCTTCAGAAAATGGAAGCCCATTATGCTTCAGAGTATATAAAATTGTAATTGTGAGAAAATGCAATATAAAATTTATACTTATTGAGATAGAAAGTCGCAAATGTGAAATGACCCATTTTGGGTCAGTAAGATATTTAAATGTTTTTGAAAGACACCTCTTATTCTTGACAAGGATGCATTTATTTAATCAAAAATACAGTACAACAGTGTCGTATTATTATAATTTAAACTCCAGTCTTCAGAAATCATTGGTCATAAAGCCACAAATGTGAGCAATAAAAACACTGATGGAAGAAAGTTACAATATTGTCACAAATTTGAGAAATAGATGTCAGTTCCTTTTTTATTTTTGTACTCTGAGCTAGAAACAGGCTTCCATAAAATAAAAACCAACAATGTCAGAAAATCAACATTGAAGATCTGAACTACTCCGCAAACAAACTGTCCATGCAAAGAGAGATGAATGCAATTGTCTATTTATTCCACAAATTCTTAGAATATTACATAATTTAACACAAGTTTACAAACAAGAGTCTCTTTTTTTCCCTCAACCTCTTTATTTTGTTATTTATACAAATACATTTTTGAGAAGACTTTTTATGAAATAAATACATTTAAGTACACATAAGTGTTCAAAGGGCTTCAGTACTAGTTCCAAAACACACCACACAAATGTAAAACGCATAATAGAGATGCACACAAATACTAACACACATAAACAAAGCTGTTAAATCTCTTACTGGTGTTCTGGTTAACAGCCCCCCAGCTTAACTTGCTCCGTGCACCTTCTGTCCTGCTAAATCTGCTACTGCCAAAATGCAACTGTTGGTCTAATCTCTCTGATGGGGGTACGGCCACCGCTCACTCATCTAAACGCTTAAACAGAGTCCAGCTCAGCGCTTTTGCCAGGCCCACCCAGACCCAGGCAGCAGACCGTCCTTCCAAACACGCACACACACACACACACACACACAGAGTAACATTGACTCATTCTGTAGAAAGTCAATGCAGCAGCCTCTGGGCTACATCGATGGCGTCTCTTAATTCACAATTTGACAGCTGCATCTCTGCTCACGGCACATCTCTGCAGCCTCTCCAGGAGTCTATTATCCAGCCTGTCACAAACTAATGGCTAATACAGCCCATCCGATATCTGCGCCTTAAGTCTTCATATGACCCTACTCTGCTCACATAGACTTTGTTTCAGTTCCTTACAGTACTGATAGCACACATGCGTTGACCAGAGAAGTCTATATGTTTGATTGTCGTCTGGAAAACATCTCAGCAAACATGAACACTTGAAATGATTGACAGACTAGTTGTAAATAGTGTATAGTGTAAAATAGTGATCTGCATTTTTTCATAGTTTACAGACCTGTCACAGACAAAAGTGTGTGACACTTGCTTCAGTGATCAGTCAGTTAAGATAGTTGCTGTATGCTATTCCAGAAAATTAATAGCTTTTAATCTAACTTAACAGAATATCTCACTGTCTCATACAAATGGCAGAATGCACAAACAATGAAAACAAGAGGAAAAGGTGGCACACTGTGTCTTGCAAACATTAATCACTTTTTCATGATGACAAACAACAAGAAATGGGAGATAAAACTTGGGCAAGAGAAAATTGATTTCAGTGCATGTTTTAATTTATCAAGTATCAGCTACTGAAGGAAAGCATGTCTGCTGATATATATTCTTCTCACATTCCTGTCTTTAAGAAGTTAATGACCTCAGATTACCCATCAAGTCCTGGGCTTTCATTCAGGGTTATCCTACTAGAGAGATATGTGGTAATTAATCAGAGGAATTTGTTCAATCGCTCAACCTCTTCAGAGACGAAAGCAATATTCTGGGTTATTTACAACTTAATATACCGTAATGACATCTGTGACAGGAAATTGTCTCTCAGTTTGTGAAATTGGCCAAAAACACAAATGTAGCTTAACAGTTATAGAGGTGAGCATGCCAAAACATTTAAATATACAACTGTTACAAAAGAACAGCCATAAAAAAGTTCTTGTGTTTGTATTTATGTCCAATAAATGTTTTTGGGCCCTATCTTGCACCCAGCGCACGATCTGAAACGCAAGTGTCAAAGCGCAAAGCGCAAGTAACTTTGTAGGCGGATCCCGGCGCTGTTGCTATTTTCCCGGCAGGATAAATGCCTCTTGCGCCTGGCGCAAATCTAAAAGAGGTTGGTCTGAAGTAGCTTCATTATTCATAGGTGTGGTTTGGGCGTAACGTGAAATAAACCAATCAGAGCGTCATCCAACATACCCTTTAAGAGCAGGTGCGCATGTCGCATGGCGGATTGTTATTATTATGGCGCGCGCACCAGGCGCGCTTCAGAATCGGTTCACAGCCGAGATCGATGTTCTCGTCAGGGCCGTAAAATAAAGAGAATTGACATTGGGGATGGGACAAACCCATCCAAATCAATAGAAAAAAATATGAGAAAGCTCAACTTAACTGGTAAGTTAAAGAGTAAGGTTTTTAATGTACTTACATTATGGTAAAGGTGATTTCGCAGTCTTTCGATTTTTTTTTCCTAGTTCTTGACGGACAAAATAATTTGTCAGATGTCCTTATATACATATGTGTCTTGCCACTATTGGGCAAACAGATCTGATCCGTCATTACTACAATTTGCCTGAAAAATTACCACACTGGTAAATGTGTAAGCTAGATTTATGCCTATTTTTTCACATCTTCATGGACACCACACTGATTTCCCTCGTGTGGTAATATATTTCCTTGTTATAATGTATGATTTGCAAAAATAAAAACTGCTGCATCTGTGTTGATGAGAGAATCAAAGTGTGTGCGCGTTGTGCACCCGCTACATTATGGCCAAGCATGCGAGCTTAAAATGGCATTCTGAACAACGCGCAACGCTCCAGTGACTTTAGACCAGGTTTTTTTTGGTCAGTGGCGGAATTGTTTTCTGGAAGTGCAAAATAGCACTAGGGAATGTTTGCGCCGAAACACGCCTCGTTTTTGCGCCGACCCGCCCAGGGAGCGCAAGTTCATTTCCTAGTTTACTGACGCGCGTCTGTGGAGGGAAAAGCCCGCTTTGCGCGGGTGCAAAATAGGAATGATACATGCGTCAGTGTACAAAGTCAATTGCGCTGGGTGCAAGATAGAGCCCTTTATGTTCCTTTTTAAAAACTGAGGGACAAATTGAAGTTACTATTTAACAACATGCCACAAATGTTGTCCATTGATATCAAGTTGGAACCTGAAAACTTCCTCAGAAAGTTAAACATTCAAGAATACATACATTTCAACTTGAAAACCTATCCTTTTGAGAAATTAACAAGAGCTAAACACAAAAAAAATAATACAGATTAACAATTCAGATGTGTTGTACGCTACCGTTCAAAAGTTTGGAGTCAGTGATTAAAAAAAGAAATTAATACTTTTATTCACCAAGGATGCATTAAATTGATCAAAATGACCAAAATAATTAATAAATGTAAATAATTTTATAAAATGTAACAAAAGACTTGTTTCAAATAAAAACTGTTCATTTAAACTTTCTATGCAAATAATTATGGAAAAAATGATCAGTTTCCATAATAATATTAAGCATTACAACTGTTATCAACATTGATAATTTAGCACCAAATCAGCATCAGAATGATTTCCTAAAGGATCATGTGACACTGAAGTAATGATTTAAAATGCATTGTAATATTTAAAATGATAAATTATATACTGCATGTATATAGTAATTGTTGTCCTATATTTTTGATCAAATAAATGCAGCCTTGGTGAGACTTTAAATTTTTTTTAATCCTACCAATCCTAAACATTTGAACAGTAGCGTACTGTATCTTAATATTTGAATCTGTTAAAAATCGAAATACAAGCACAATTTAACAACAGACAGCGGTTCATATTAAGAGTTCACAGTATTGATGACAATTGAGCAGCGACTGAACAGCCAATGAGAGTGGAGAAATGTGTGGATAATAACCAACACTGGAACTACTGATGCAAGTGTTGAAGTGATAAGAGGAAAAGAGCAATGCCAGTCTGCAACAGTCCTCATCTTTAAAATAAGATTCACACATTCATAAGGACATGTCTGCATTTCCAATATTCACATCAGGGAGATTGGATTGTCGATCTGGCATTGCCTGTTCCTGAGGAAGCGGGATAAGTCGCATGCATGCGGAAACGCAGCAATGCACATGGGCTATGTGCATTTTTCATCTGCCTAGGAGAATGCCATACACGGGATGGTGATGGAGTGGAGATCCGCTGATAGTAATGAATGGAAATTAAAATACCTATTCATGCAAGAGGCTGACTCAGGAGACGGCCCTTCCACCAGATGCACCCGGTTCAGCTCCCATAATGCACCAGGTCACAACAGGAAGCAATAGGCAATTGGAATGAGAGAATCATAGTGAGTTGTGCAAAAAACAGAGGGAGGTGGATCACGGCCTATGTGAAAAATGTTAACAAAAACAAGATGATGTGTTGAAATGTCCCTGGTTGTGAAATATATCGTCAGATACGGTAAGCAGGGTGAGCTGAAATGCGATTAACATTAGAGGCAGCAAAGCTAAGCAGAATTACGCCACTGGGAGAACAAAAGTTCAACACTCCAGAGAACAGGAAAATATCATTAATAAACATCAAAACATTTAACTGCTGTAGCTGAATAAATGAATCAACTGAATCAATTGAAGCTGAGCATCAGGAGTTGTCCCATGAGTACTTGAATTCAAATGTATGCCATATCATTTGCTGAATGAAAAGTAAAACCTTTCATGACTTCATGCCATCTTTTATATTCTCAAATGGCCACAGATCATGGATGGGAATCTTAAAGAATTTAACAATTCCAGTTCTTATTACTCTAACAATTCAGTTCCTTAAAAGCTCCATTACCATTATTGGGGGGGGTCATGCATGCAATCCAATTGGCCTTATCTATGTGTTAATCAATAACGAATAAAAAAGTGGTCATATATTTTAGGAGCCCTGCACATGACACATAATTTGCAGTCAGTTTGTTCACTCGTTTAATAAATCGTGGCCACGTTGTAATAATTCATTCCTTTCTTTTAGTTAAATCAAAACGGTGGAACGAATTAGTTCAATGTGTTAAGTTGTGGGAACGAATTCACAATTTGTGGCCACGATTTACAAAAACGAGAGAACGAATTATTAATTCGTGGCCATGATATAGCCTATTTTTTCTGCATGTCATGTGCGGGGCTGTGTATATATTTTCTTGTTTATTATCTATTAAAAATACACAATTATGTTTTTGATTCTCTAAAAAACTCCTCATGCTCATAAGAGTCATTTGTTCTGTAATCTCGGTTCCATCCGTGGTTAATGGTGTTTATTTAAATAAATAAAAACTACCCTTACTACAGAACTTACTACTAAAGAAATCTTAAACATGCAAGACTCTTCACTGCTGACTAAGAAGCCAGCAAGAGTAAAAACATTATACAAACAGCATACCTTGGGGTCTAATTCACATGAAAATAAAGCAGCCAGATGTTCAAATAGCTGCTGGCTAGTTTCACTGATGGAGATCTCCTAACTAACAACATGCTAATTAACACCCAGAGCGCCAATGCGAGAGTCCTCTCACCTTGCTCTGGTACATTACAGACTTTAGGGCAAGTAAGATATTCCAAATAGAGTAGATGTATAATTAATCTCCCTGCTGGCACAATAGTCAAATAAATTCCAGCACTGGGGAATACGAGCAGGGAAATGGAGTTTGAACGATGCATCGTGTACCCATAGGGAAGGATGACTGAGCGATGAATGACCTGCAGTGATGGGATCAAACATTCCTGGAGTATTGTTCTTCAGGAGGAGCACAAAATGCAGACGGCTTGATAGAAATTCCAAAGTCTTAGTAAGTTATCAGTGAATTATAGAATTTAACTGCTGATTTTTTTTCACCTCCATGGTACAAAGGTTTAAGCCAGAATTGATTTTTTCCAGTGCAGTAAGTGTAATAGAAATGGTAAGCACTAAGCCTTCTGGGATATTATTTCACTGTCCGCCGAAACGCTGTAAACAGTGGGAGGAGGTTTGTGAGGCTCAATGGAAGCTTGCCATCAATAGGCTTCACTCAGAGAAGAGTTTAGATAATGATGAGAAGAGAAGAGGGCTGTTGAAAACTTGTTGAGCGAGTTGGGTAGAAGCTCAGTGTGAATTCCAGTGAACAAACAGCAGCTTCTGTAATGACAGCATTGTGCTGACAGACATTGAGGGGAACAATACCGGTCAAAAAGAGATGGGCTAAAACAAGTTTAATGAAAGGCTGCAAGATACAGTTTTACAGTTAATGCATGCTGTTAGACAACGCAGCTTATTACAAAGATGTAAAAAAAAAAAGAAAAAAAAAAAAATGGTGGTGGTATCAGCAATTTGATTAAAAAAAAACAATTATTAAATTCAATAATTAAATTAGATATATTTTTTTTAATTATTAACATAAATACATTTAATAATCAAATGTTACAGTATTTATTATAATAATTAAAAATAAAAATAATTTTTAATTCTTGTGAAAAGTAATTTAGTTAATTAAGCTTTTCAACAAACACTTTGAATGTGACTCGTTCTAACAATTTTTAGAAGCAAAATTATCATTTTTTAATAATTATTCCCTTTGTAACCAACAAAAATTCTCAGGTATTTTTGTCTCCTTGAAAAGAATATTTTAGGAACTCAGTAGAGGAACATGACGCTATTAGTGAAAACAAGCAGAGATTTAGTTGAGCCTGTTATGAGGTTGTGAGGGCAGTAGTAACTGATCTGTGTGGTCAGAAGAGGGCAGAGAGAGGAGTCAAACAACTGCCACATTAATCAGTCATCACTGACTGCTGCCCACACGGCACCACTGATAATAAGCCACATGACACAGACTTCCTGAGGGCTTAGCCAATGAAGGTGAGCCTACACACAGGAACCGAGTAGCATTACAGTGCAGATCATTATAACACTCTTACCTTAAAGGTGTACTTGCGGCTGATGTGGTCCTCGGGTCCCACGGGAGAAATGACATAGCTGGGAAGAGGAATGCTGCCCAGAACAGTCTCCTCTCGACTATCTGTTAGCAAAGTAGAGATGTTAGTTAAAGTATTAGATTACAATTAAACAATGGTGTAATTGGTTTGTTAGCAACACTCTTAAACAAACACATATCACAGCAAGTAAGTGATAATCCACCTTGCCCACCAAAATGATTAAAAATTAACATAATATATTACTTCATGTGAACTGTTAAAATAATATAATTCAATATGATCTGTGTAAGCAATAGGGATATCAACAGGGAATTAGAAATCTGCTTTTACTTATTAAATTATAGGTACTCTCATAATGCATTACAGAAAATGTGATTGCGGTGCAATAAAATTAGAGACCGTTCTAGATAATTGCAGAAAACTAAAGCGTAGTATTATAACTCACCTTTATAATAAAACAAGCAGTAATCAGACAGCACAAACCATTTCCTTTTCCACAGTCTCATGCCTGAGCTGTCCTGAGGATGGAAAAACAATAACATTTCAGCCTACAATAACATTTTAATATGTACAGTATGTGTGAGTAAGAAATGTACACATAAAAATAAATACCCTACAAAGACAGAAAAAAACTATATTTAGAAGCAAATTTAACCACACTCCTTTTTTTTAAATTAATAAATCAACATTAATTTATTGTTTCATGTTATATATATATATATATATATATATATATATATATATATATATATATTCATATTATCTTTTAATATTAAAAAAGATAATCATCTATCAGTGCTACCAACCAATGTAAATATTGTTATTAGCGTTTAATTGGAGGCCCCTGTTCATATTGAATATTTATAAATATTCTATGTTGAATAACAAGCTCGGTTAATCGGTTTATTGCCTGTGGGGTCTTATAGTTCATCATAAGGCCTAATTAAGATCTAATATAACATCCGAACACCATTCAGTTCAGATGAAAATCAGACTCACAAATCACTCACACCAGGGTTTCACTTTTGAGGGCCGCACCTGTTTGTAGAGCCATCCTCTCACCACCACTGGGACATTGGGGTTCCTTTTGATGGAATGGTCACGCTTACCAAAGCAATGCACCTTCCCACTGGGTTTCAAATTCTGAGGTGTTTAAAAGAAAAATGAAAAGCACTTGTATAATTTGATTAAATTAAAATTGCATACTGTATATACACAGGCATTAATAAGGTAAAGTGGCAAAAAAGTAGGGCTAAAGTGTCAAAACTTTTTTGGGGCCACTTTATGTCCAAGGTAATTAGCAAGACAATTAGAACTGCAAAATGTTCACAATAATACGGTTTGTGGCATTTATTAATCTTGATCCATATAAAGTTCACTCCCATATGTGTATCAGGGTATCTGCACATTTTTTAACAGCAAATTTAATGACTTTTAAGACCTTTTTAAGTCCTCTAAAAGGCAAATTTAAGACTTTACCACGACAAAAAAAAAAAAAAAAAAAAAAAAACAGGAAAATTTTCAGCACAACAGTGTTAATTTTGGCAGCCATTTTTGTTTTAGTCTGAGTCTTCAGATGAAAATGCTTATTGGTCTTATTGGTCACATTTTAGTAATTTTGTCTTTCATAGTTTTAGTTGACAAAGTCAAACTTCAGCTACCGACATTAATTTTGGTAGCTATTTTATGTGTAGTCTTTAGACAAAAATTGACATTATAATTTTTCGCTTTAGGCCAATTCAATTAAAGGCACACTGTGGAACTTTTCAACCTTTATAATATATTACCAAAACCCATTGAGATGGTACATCGACTTACAATAGGTTGAATGACACGTCTGCCGAAGCCTGAAGGTGTCTGTATCGCTTTTACTAGCACTATGTAACTTCGGGTTTTGGGTAGGAACCCGAGCACAAAAAGAACTACAAAATTCGAACGCTTTACGGCATACGTCACTTCCCCACCACCCCAACTGCTAACGTGAGAGCTCTACTCACTCGCGCGTTTGATTGCTGGCGTCTGTATGTTGTCGTCATGGCTGAATCAACAGCTACTCGGAAGAAAGCAAAGATTTTGTCAGAGGAGACCAAAAAAAGAAAAAGTGAGAGTGATAAACTAAAAGCAAGGACGAGGATAAACATTGGTCAAGTGTTCCCTCGCTGGCGTGCGATAAAGGAGGATGAGGGATTCCCGACCGATGCTGACCTGGCCGTCATGCTTTTGGACTAGTAAGTTAAAATATATTGCTTGCACAATATCTCTACTTTTTCAAATTTGTTGTCAGCCTGGCCATGTTACTGATTCTATATTGTCCTCCATTTAACTTAATGTAACAAGGAATGCTAGTAGAGTAAGTTAGCGAATTATCAATCTGGTAGCTAAATGTTAGTACAAATATAAATTTTATAAATATTGGGAAAGATTTGCATTCAGCAGGCACTTTATCCTCCGATTTTGAAACGAAACAGGGCTGCAACTTAACAACTAGCTACAGGCTTTGTTTCATTTGTGTGCAATTCATCTGGTAGCATTAACGTTAGAAACGTTTGAAGAGTTAGTACACAAAGCTAAAATCGGGACGTCCCGGCTAATTCGGGACAGTTGGCAACCCTATCTCTAACCCATTGCAAAGAGATCCTGAAGACGTTAATTGTTTGCTTCAGGTGTGTTTGATTAGGGTTGGAGATGAACTGTGCAGGACAGACGATCGGCAGGAGCAGGATTGGGCAACCCTTGTCAATGCGACTTACCTGATCAGACATTGTTTTCTGCGTATGCTACTTTTATTCAATTTGTTTTCTTTATAGGATTTATATTATTAATCTTATATTTATATTATTATTTTGGTCAGTAGTGAATCGATTAACTTTCTCCAACATACAAATCAAATGCCGTCTGCACTCACATAAAGACACGGGAGGTTGACCGGTTGACTGTTTGTTGACTTTTGCGACAATGCTGCGGCGCTTGTGGCCTCTAGGGGCACTAGACGTGAAAATTACAGGTCGAGCGCGCCCTAGTGGCCAAAAGTTCCACAGTGTGCCTTTAAGCTTATGAGACATTTGAATCAAGGTAATAGGCTGTATTGACAATGCACTCTTTAGCAGTAGCACTTGTGCAATTCTACATATCTCTGTTCCTTTGTTCAGTGGTTCTCCAATCTTTTAGTGCCGTAACCCCTCTTGCACTTAGACTACAGTCACATCTTTTCCATTAAGGGACAATATCTGCCCCTTTTAATTGATTTTTTCCAGTCAATTTTTTACCTTTATAAATACTTTTATAAAATAAACAATGCTTTAAATAAAACAATGTTCAATAAATATGCAATGATGGTAAAAACGAGGTGATACTTTTAAACATTAAATTAAAATCGCCAGTAGGTAGCGGTAAGTCACTGTCTTTATGAGCGAGTCATCCGTCATCGAGTCATTCGTTCATTCAGTAACAAACCTATGGTAACAAAGCAAGTGGCTGTATTTATGAACGGGAAATTGAATCTCACGATTCGTTCAAAGCCACAGATTCGTTCTCGAATTGCCGCTGTGTGCTTTCGTTGCAAAATAGCAATAGCTGCTAATATGATCAACATTAAAAACACTGCTACTGTAAGTTAGATATCAGCCTGTATTGATCGCAGATTTAGTCGCACAAACAGCGCAAGCGGCTCGTGACAGAATAAAGACCAACTGAATGGCACTTAGTAGAAAATATCAAATGAAGATCACTAAACTCCAGCTTACTTGTCTGTGTTTTCAGATCATCCGCGCTTCTTCAGCAGTGTAGAGAGCGCGCGCGCGAGCATGGTTGTCAGATACTATTGACAAGACCGGGTAGAAAACGTGTTATTTTAACAGAAAAGCTCTGACTGGGGATTTAATTATTTAAATCTGGCAACCGTAAGCATGAACGCTCGTAAACACAGTCTGTAATGTGTTGTTGTCTCCTTTATTCGACAAAAAAAAGTGGTTTTCGACAAGTTTGTATTTTTTTAAACACACTTAGTCTCATCTTTTTTCGTCAACGACATTGACAAGAAATTTAAGGTCCGTACGTGAAATTTAAGACCTCCTTATCGAAAATTTCAGATTTTAAGACATTTTCAGGCCTTAAAAAGCGAAAATTTTATTTAAGACCTTTTAAGACTTTTTAAGGACCCGCGGGGACCCTGGTGTATTCTTCCATGGTACAGCTCCCTGCGACGAGCCCGTGTCTTCCCTTGACAGAGCCCGCTCTGCCGTCGCTGGCTGGTTGAGTCTCCCCCTGTTATAGGCTGGAGCCACCCCAGTGACATTCCATATGTTGTATTGCCCGGTAATCCACCCAGTCCATATGTGTATCTCCACATGTTACCTCTCTGCGGGCTGGATGTGGCTTCCATAGCGTCCCTCCTTCCATCGAAAGGGCATGCTTTCCTAGTGTTAATCAAGTCTAACTGAGTGGGTCTTGTAGAACAGCAGTGACTTCGCTGGCCTAAGCCCTGTTCCATCTCCACCTCAGTAATGCGGGGGGATCAGGAGGCTTTTGTCTAGACACTGGAAGGTGGCAGCACTAGTGGAGTTTAAAATGGGATCCCAATCGGTCGACGCGTCGAACGTGAGCGACGAAAGGGAACGTCTCAGTTACTTATGTAACCCTCGTTCCCTGAAGGAGGGAATGGAGACATAGTCCCGTCACCACTATTGCTGGACCATCGCTGACTTAGGGCTCCGGTCGGCTCCTCAGCGAAAAACAACTGGTGCGTGCATCCACTTCCGTATTTATACCAGCGCCGCGGGGCGGAGTGTTAGATGCAGATCTCGCACGCCAATGTGCATTGGCTCGTTTTAACAGTACTCGAAGATGACAGGCTCCCTAAGCGTGATCCCAATCAGTCGACACGTTGACTACGTCTCTGTTCCCTCCTTCAGGGAACGAGGGTTACATAAGTAAGCGAGACGTTCCTCCATCTACTTTTACACATGTATGGTGTGGGAGTGGCATAGGTTAGTAGCGAGAAAGGTTGACATGGACCATGCTCAATCCTGAACCTAAGGGGAATCACCCGTTTAAAAAAAAAAAGAAGCAGAACAGTGGAGAGTCTGACTCTGCTGGCAAAAAGAGATCTAAATTGGTTATATCTCTTAAGCCTAGTAAATGTTTTATGAGCAGTAGGATAATCCATCTCTTTTTTTTTAATAATGAGAAAGAACCATATTCATCCGCACAGTCACGCAGAGCCTAAGCACAACCCAAACAATGTTCTTATGCAAAACGCATGCATTTTTGTTTGAACGCTAGAGGGCAAAAATGTACGTTGTGTACCTTTAAGAATAGAATGAAAGACATTTCATTAACTGTTTAGAACACACAACAATGTGATAAGATGCTTTGTTAAAAAGAACCAATGCTGGATGATGACTGATGCCCACTGGGAGCCTGGTTCTTGTCCCAGTAAAGTGTGTGTGAAGAGATAAGGGCCTTTGGGATTGATCGATTGGTTTGTGAAAGCTCATATGATGCTGACACAGTGCTGTCATTGACAGGCCAGCATTAGACTCTCTACCACACAGTGACACAGCCAATGTGTGTCAAGCCAGGCCACTAAAACTTCAATGTGTCAAAAACACCCTCTAATAGGGAGAAATACATTTGTCTATACATATCCACTTCCAGAGCAGATCTGAGGAAACAGAGGCTGTTACTGAGCTGATATAAGACCAAAAGGTCAAGGCCTGCCTAGAGATCGCCCTGACGTTTAGCCCTGAATCAAAGATGGGGTATGTATGCAAAATGAGTTTTAACCATTATAATATTACTCATAAAAAATATAGCAAATAATAAAAATTACTATTATTAAATTATATGTAAATCAAAAATGTATACAGTAACTGTTAATATATATATATAAAATATATATTAGTTTACTTTTAGATATATATATATATATATATATATATATATATATATATAATATATATATATATATATATATATACTGTATACAGTATTGTGTGTGTGTTTATACACACACTGAACAAAATAATAAATGCAACACTTTTGTTTTTGCCCCCAGTTTTCATGAGCTGAACTCAAAGATCTAAGTACACAAAAGGCATATTGTTAACACATCTGTCTAAATCTGTGTTAGTGAGCACTTCTCCTTTGCCGAGATAATCCATCCACCTATCTTATCAAGATGCTGATTATTAGACAGCATGATTATTGCACAGGTATGCCTTAGGCTGGCCACAATAATAGGCCCTCTAAAATATGCAGATGAGCTTCCCTGAGACGGTTTCTGACAATTTGTGCAGAAATGGTGCAGAAACCGATTGTTGCAACAGTTGTCCGGGTGGCTAGTCTCAGACGATCTTGGAGGTGAAAATGATGGATGAGGAGGTCCTGGGCTGGTGTGGTTACACGTGGTCTGCGGTTGTGAGGCCGGTTGGATGTACTGCCAAATTCTCTGAAATGCCTTTGGAGACGGCTTATGGTAGAGAATGAACATTCAATTCACGGGCAACAGCTCTGGTGGACATTCCTGCAGTCGGCATGCCAATTGCACGCTCCCTCAAAACTTGCGACATCTTTGGCATTGTGCTGTGTGATAAAACTGCACATTTTAGAGTGGACTTTTATTGTGGCCAGCCTAAGGCACACCTGTGTAATAATCATGCTGTCTAATCAGCATCTTGATATGCCACACCTCTGTGAGGTGGATGGATTATCTCGGCAAACGAGAAGTGCTCACTAACACAGATTTAGACAGATTTGTGAACAATATTTGAGAGAAATAGGCCTTTTGTCTACATAGAAAAAGTATTAGATCTTTGAGTTCAGCTCATGAAAAATGGGGGCAAAAACAAAAGTGTTGCATTTATAATTTTTTTCAGTATATATATATATTTATATATACATACATACATACATACATACATACACACAAAATACTGTATACAGTATATATACTACGGTGGCCGAGAGAGTTCAACGTGCTGCAACCTAAAGAAGACGCATGCAAATAGAAAAAAATGCATGCAAATAGAAAAAAACGCATGCAAATAGAAAAAAACGCATGCAAATAGAAAAAAACACCCGCAAATTAAGAAAACATCTTCATCAGTTTCACAACACACGTGTGCTCCAAATACTCACAACACAACCAAATAGAGAAACGCGCTGCAAAAGTTCACAACACAACCAAATACAGAAACGCTGCAAGTAACACAGACCGCAACGGAAATGTTTCCGGGGAACCAAATAAGTGACGGACCCGGCTGGGACGTGATAGACAGGACGTGCTTACAGCAAAGAACGTATATTTTTTTATAAATTAACTATAATTTTAAAATAATATTGTAATATATTGTATATATAAACAATATTATAATATATTGTAATATTATACTTTTTTATAGTTCTTCTATACTCTTTGCTTACAGCTCAAAATTCTACTTTATTTTATTTTATATATAAAAAATCTTTTACCCCGCAAAACACACAGAGATTCATTTTTTATGACATACAACTTGTATACAGTATACAAAATGTATTAACAATATGTTCAATGTCATCAGAATACAAATGAGAAAAGAACAATGAGCTGGAAACTAAAATATAAATAAAAAAGATAGAGAAGACGAACATGAAGGCAAGATATTAATCTATACATCAGTTACACTATACAAATTGTTTCATGTTATGTTTAAATTTTCATAAAGAAAAGTTTCATAAGAAATGTTAGTTAATGTAGGGTCCAAAGTTTAAATAAACGCATATTGTAACATTTCTTTTTTGTAAAGGAAAAATAAACAAATACATTTATTTGCAACCGTTATATTAACAGCAATATATTTCTGTCGTCAGAACAGCAGTTCAGCTGATGGACAACTGCTGCGTTGTCATGGGAACATCCCAGGTGAAAATAATTACGTTGGAAATTACGTTGTCTTTCGTTGCTCCCTTCATCAAGTGCGTTCTAAACGGCTACATAAATGGGACTCTAGTGCCACGCTTACTCCAAAGTCCCACTTGAAAAGCTCTGCCATGAGTGCCATCTGCCCTTCGAAGGGAGTAGGGCATAGGGATGCTCACGAGCAATAAGCACGTCCCAGCCGGGTCCGTGACTTATTTGGTTCCCCGGAAACATTTCCGTTGTGGTCTGTGTTACTTGCAGCGTTTCTGTATTTGGTTGTGTTGTGAACGTTTGCAGCGCGTTTCTGTATTTGGTTGTGTTGTGAACTTTTGCAGCGCGTTTCTCTATTTGGTTGTGTTGTGAGTATTTGGAGCACACGTGTGTTGTGAAACTGATGAAGATGTTTTCTTAATTTGCGGGTGTTTTTTCTATTTGCATGCGTTTTTTTTCTATTTGCATGCGTTTTTCTGTTTGCATACGTTTTTTTCTAATTGCATGCGTCTTCTTTAGCTTGCAGCACGTTGAGCTCTCTCGGCCTCCGTAATATACACATACATACCTACATACATATACACACACACACACACACTACTGCATATTGTGTGTGTATATATATATATATATATATATATATATATATATATATATATATATATATATATATATATATATATATATATATATATATATTAGTTTACTTTTAGTATGTATGTGACTGCCTCACAGACTCAGATTTCATTTGCGAGAAATAGCGAGAGGCATTCTGTTCATTTCTCAATACCCTCCAGATGTTATATGCAGTATTACCTCATGACCTCTGCAAAATGCAGCGACCCACACAGGAGATTAAGTCCAGCTTCTCTGGGGCTAGAAAAATCAGTTACCCATTCCACCTACAGCTTGGGTCATTTGTCAAAATTGGAGAAATATAGCAAAAATAGATGAAGCCAATTTACTCCTCCTAAATACCTATAAAACATGATCAGTTTTCAATATGATTTAATATTAGATATACACACATGCACAGTGCACACACACACACACACACATGAAACAGTGAGGCTCTCTAGACTATTAGTCAGCCTTGCACTTTCAAGCACCTGAAGTGCGCTGCATGAACATTTCCCTTTATTGAGAATCAGAACCATGACAGAAAACATTAAACCAGTCTCAGATCAGAACTGAACAAGGCTGGGCTTCTCACCCTGGATCCTGAGGTGGTGTCCGCTGGGGAAGAGGAGATGGCGACAGAGGACTCGCTGACCATGCTGGGAGGCCTCGGCTCTGGTGGTGGCTTGGACATGCGTAAATTTGCCCTACAATAGTAGAAGAAAGACATGATCTCTGACACCAAGTATAAGGGGCGGTTACTAATTCACTATGAAATTAAGAGTGAAAAAGATACATTTTTGTGTTTAATAAGTAACCAACAAAGTAAAGCAGAGCCCAGGGACACAAGTATGCAACATAGGAAGAGACTCAGAAGCACACTCCCTTTTGAACACTCAAGTAGCATGTTGTCAAAACACATTCCCTAATGGCATACTACTCACAGACCTGGACATGAAGAGTAGTAAACAAACAAGATCACCACTCAGCATTAGCAGCTCTGGTGTCAGGTGACCTAGACATAGATTTTGTTAATGTCTTGACATTGTTACTATTACATATCTATTTATCTACATATTTATATCTGACCAGTGGCAGAAGTTTTATAAATGGGGTGGCCAGTGGGTGACCAACGCTAATTGGTCCATGGACCATGACAGAATATTAATTTATAACCCTAACCGGGCATCAAAAAGCATGGATTAATGATCGCGCTATTACTTCACATTTCCCCACATTTGCTATACAACCCTATACTGTAACTTAAGATATTATGTGTATTACTAATAATTTTTTTGCAAGATGGTACTCTATAGAGTACATTTTTCTAACTACAGAGCTTATGGACTGACTGAATGAATGGCTTTTCTGAGGTATATGTGACATTTTGTGACAATAGCCGCGTTTCCACTGCCGGGCCAGGGCCGAGCCGTGCTGGTGCGTGCCAGGGCCAGTCGCGTTTCCACTGTCACTTCAGGGGCTTGATCGGGGCTTACACGGGGCCAACGGCCAGGATTTCTGGCCCGTCGAATACCTTGGGCCAATGCGGGCCAGCTCGGGCTAGAGGCGTGCTCAAGGTAAAAGGCGGAGTTTATCGGCGTTATGGAACGTAATGATCTGAAGCAAGATGCACATTTCACTTTTTTATATCGCGTAAAATAATCGCTGCTCGAAATGGAGAATCGCCTGTACTGGTCTGTCGAAGATACCAAAGCTCTTCTGAGCATTTGAGCAGAAGAAAGGGTACATGACGGCGTGTGAAGAAACGAGGACGTTATAAAATACATCAATGCTGAACTTTCTAAGCTAAGCATTCAGGAAACAATAAAAAAGTCGCGGGCGCAGTATTGTACAGGGCGATTAAAACGCACAATGGACAAAGCGGAGCTCAGAGAAGGAACTTTCCAATGGTTCGACTTGATGGACGGTGTGCTGGGTCACCGTCCCTCTGTTAGTGGCCACTCGCGAGACAATCGGGACACTATTGCAGCCACGGCCGGTGAGTTAACATACATGCTATCTTCCTAACTTAAAAAATAAATAAATTCATAATACCCGCTGAAATGGGTTGGGTTGTATGACGTTTGATCCAGAAAGGCGTGTTAGGGGCAGGGTTTAGGGCAGTGCTGCGGGGCTACTGGCCCGGCAGTGGAAACGCAAGCCCGGTGCTTGAGGCCCGTGGCCACTGGCTCGGCTCGACTCGCTGTTAGCTCTGGCCCGGCCCTAGCCCGGCGTGAGTGGCTATTGTTCTTAAGCATTTTTTTTTTACATCTTTCCACAGTTGAAACATTGAGTGATTACGTGAGACATGATTCATTTCTGCAAGTTGTACAGTTTCTTTCAACATTCTTTCTGATGTTCATTATGTTTATGTGGTACTGTAACTAGTAGTAAAGAGATGATCGGATCACGTGTGCTCCTGCTTCACTTGAACACGGCACATTATTAAACAGTGCCAAAACTTCATTTATATTCTCATTGTATTAATTTTACAGTAAAACTTACAGAATTTGAAAGCTGAAACTTTGTTTCATATCAAAAGTAACATGCAATGTCTTGTCTGTCAGCGCGTTGTCGGTGTCATCTTTGCTCAGCAATGTTTTTCACTGGGTGTGTGAGAGTTGACAGCCCAGCTTCAAATAGGATATAATGTTGCACAGAAAAAAGTGTCTTGTTCTAAAGTTAAAGGCTAGAATAAATAATAAATAAATTAAACTGCCAGTAGTAATTACATTTTGGGCTTGCCAATCAGATGTCAGGGGTGTCCAGTCCCAGACACCCCTCTGGCCTCGCCACTGTATCTAAACATAACCAATTATTGATTTATCTATCTATCCATCCATCTATCAATCCATCTACCCCTCCATACATTTATCTACATATATTTATCTTTGTATCTACATATTTATATCTACCTACCTATCTATCTCCCTATCATTTCAATTTATCTCTGTATCTAAATATCTATCTACCAATCAACTTACTTACCTATCAATCTATCATCCATCCATCTTATCCCTCATCCATCCATCCATCCATCCATCCACCTATATACATATTTATCCATCTACCTACCTATTAACATATCTACCTACCAACCTGCTAGATGAGTGCCAGACAAATGAGTTTGATGTTTGCGCATTAGCTCAGACCACTACCGCAGAAACCGGCATTTCTTCTGCTTGTTCAGGGAGTGAACATATATCTATACTAAACTCATACTTAGCCTCTAACACACAAACACTGGTGAGTAAAATCTAAGAATTTATTAGCCAATGGCTAATGATAGACATTATTTAGTCGCCAGAGTGAAGAATTAGTTGCATATGCAAGTGATTTACTCGCATTGTAGAGGGTTGCTACATTACTACCTATCTAACAAATAATTTATTCCATCCATCTATTCATTTGTAAAGCACCAGAGGAAACATCAATGCAGCGTCATTACGATACTTCATACCTCCTAAAAGCTTCCTTAAGTATGGGTATTTTCACTGGGACACATTCATACACTACTTAAAAACGTATGCCCGATTTGGATGAGACAACCCATATTTAGCTAATCTGTTTGTGGGTGTTCTGTGGATGAGAAGATTGGAGGAATGCACAGCAGCTAAAGAATGCAGGGCATTTGCAGGAAGTCACATCACAAGCCAGGGTCACTAAACAGTCTGAGTCAGTTTCACTGGAATTACAGTAAAGAGAGTGTAAACACTCAGGTATGTCATCTCAAAAGCAAGGCTTGTTAATTATGTCGTTAATAATAAATGAGTAACCAAATGTTTGCGAAATCTCAGAGCCTTGACTGCAGTGATACAAATGTCTTAATGCCAGTCTGCGCCCTTAAAGTATTTGGCTCCATTTCACTTTCCTACTAAGGACAACTACTGTACATAAAAAGCTGCAGTGAGATTCAGGTAATGCTAATGTAACATTTTGGGCACGTCAGTAGAGAGAAGGGATGGGGGAGAGACTAGGGAGAAAGGGGGAATAGAGGACAGAAGAAAGGTGAAACAAATTGTCAAAGCTGCAGGCAACAAATAAAAAACTTCCAAACACTGTCAGAGAAAAGTGTCAGATTCAGAGACTGCAGGGAAAGGTATAACCTAGAGCGAAAGCCACCAATGAGCTCCATACAGTAGTTCAACCAAACATCTGTCACATTTCTAAATCTCCTTCAAGGAAATGACAAATAATTTTGGTACCCAGGGAGGTATTATTCATTGGGTACACAGTTGCCTCTTCCTCGTCAACTTGCAAAATGTATTTGTTATTGTGTTAACAGTGTTTTTTCTCCCACAGTGTATAAACTATGAACAAATTCTTGAGTCTCAAAGCCAGATTGTGCCTTCTGCACAGCCACATATAGAGCGGATATAGTCTGTTTGATGTATATTGCACACAAAAATGCCAAGCGCTGGCTGAAATATCCGAGTGCAATCTGATTGGCTGACTCAACACAACTTCCAGGAGTAAGGGTGCATAGGGTTTTTTGAGACTGCTTCGAATCAAAGTTGTTTACAAGGTACCGGACTGCTCACATCTCCTTTATTTTCCCTTTTTCTACCTGGGATACCCATTCGGTGTACGCTCCAGCTCTGGTTTCAGCTTCATATTCAACTTACAACAAAACAGGTTTCACTTGGCATCTTTTCAATCTGCTCTAAC
Source organism: Chrosomus eos (assembly GCA_036326025.1). Lineage (NCBI taxonomy): Eukaryota > Metazoa > Chordata > Actinopteri > Cypriniformes > Leuciscidae > Chrosomus > Chrosomus eos. The sequence goes on along the minus strand of CM070818.1, from coordinate 18,990,818 downwards.
TGTCTCTTCCCGTCTAATTGGCCAACTCTTAGATAGAATAAACAGCAAAAGCGCACCAGACAATCAAAAGACTGGCTAAAAATTACAAAGGCCTGAAGTAGGTGAAATAAAAACACATTTACTGGTACTCAAGCATAGGATATAATAGGAGTCTATAAAATGTAGTAGACTCTCTGAAGCCTTTTGAGTGGTAACAAAAAGCTCTCTTAGTGACAGCCCTGCCTCTAAGGGACACTCCTTTATAGAACCATCTGAACAAACTCACACAATCTCTGACATCTAATAGAAAGTGTGGACACATATAGTGAACTCTGATGTATGAGTGGGTTAAATCTAGAACACGCTGAGAGGAGCAGATAAGTGAGAAAACGTACTGCTCTTAAACCATCAGCTTCATGCATCAAATAACACACTAGGGACATAATTGACTTGAGGAAAAGGTGTGATAGCCCAATGGAGCTGTAGCAGGAATATAATCCATTCAACTTTGATTTTGTAGATAAAAACATTAACTTATAGTATATATTAAATGATTAGTATTTTATAATATATATATATATATATATATATATATATATATATATATATATATATATATATATATATATATATATGTGTGTGTGTGTGGTGGTGTGTGTGTGTTGTGTGTGTGTGTGTGTGTGTGTGTGTGTGTGTGTGTGTGTGTGTGTGTGTGTGTGTGTGTGTGTATTATATATTACCGGTATGTATCAGAATTAAGTGTGCTGATATTGAAAATTAAACCAGCAAGATGCATGATGAAATCCATGATGCAACTTAACATGGTCATCAACCCCCGACCCCCCCAACATTTTTGATTATTCTGCTAAAACTCACCAAAGCAAGCATATTTCCAAGCCGCATGTCAGGCTGACTCCATGCTTTTCATGGGTGCTGGAGCTTTCAGTAAAAAAACACTAAAACCCTGTCCAAAATCTGAAACATGCGCACACAGACATCCCCTTAACAAAACCATAAACCGCTTTTCTTCCTGAGGAATGTGAGGAGTTCCTGTAGTGTGAAAGAGTCAGGAGGTGTTTGTGGCCCGTGTACAACATCAAAACAGCAGGAAGCTACAGCATCATTGTCATGGAAAGTGCTGAGGACTGGAACAGCACTGCTGTCTTTCTCACCCTCGTTTTTCACCTCGAAAACTGGCTCCCGTCCAACATTTCTCAAGATTCTTTGCACCCTGGGACTTACTAGTGTTTTATCTAGGCTTTCATATTATTTACCTGCACTGTCTTTTGAATGGATGGGCGCAGAGGGCCTGTATTTCATGCTGGAGAGATGAAAAAGATACCGGCTGAAGGCCAGCAAGAACTCAGGCAAAAAAAAACGACCACATCTGCTCCCAAATGCTAAGAGCTCCACAGTGGGGGAGCTTCAGACCCACTAACCTGGTTAAGTTATATAATACATAGCATACAGCAGTATATAATAAGCTCCACTTAATTTACACAATGATACAGCAGTTTTGTTAGACTGCTACCGAAAGTACCAAATACCAAATTCCATGAGTGATGGAATCACATACAGCAGTACTTTGATGGATACTAAGGTACTGAATGATGTACAAATTCAGAAATCATGGTATTTAACGGTAATTTTTAGTAGTGATGACATCAAAAAAAAAATCTTTAGATTATAAAGTCAGTTATAGCAGTCTGTAAACTGTGATGTACTCATCATTTAATAATAAATTCAAACAAGATGATCAGGGGTCTTTTATTACCCTGAGGCTGTTCATTTTTTATACAATTACTGGCTGACTGTGCAATATCCTGCTTACTGCACAACTACCTACCAAATATATAAATAAAAGGACATGAATTTGTTTAGTTTCTTGTATAATGTGATAAAAAGACATGAAAATAAGAATGGTCAATTAATACAGTTTAAAAGCCATTAAACAAAATGATCAGCCAACAGAACTGATAATTAATAAATCAATTAATAATATTTAGATTTACTATAAAGTCATATCATTCAATATGATTACAATGATAATATAGCAGCATGATTTTTTGGTTCAATAAGTCATTATCAAACACTACAAAAAGGCTTAACTGACACATTTAAAGATGAATATTTAAGATAAGAATTTTCAAAGTTTCAAAAGTGAAATTAACTTGTCATACAATGTACAAAATACTAATCTCCAATGCACTTTCACGCAACAACGTCTGCTCTCGTGTCTACACAACACGCATGCGAAATGATGCGTTGGAGATTAATATTTTTTCGTTAAATAAAGTGGTAAATTGTGTCTTTTGCTCAAACAAAGCACTCGGGTCGATTTATAAAATTGAGGCTAAACATGGCTTACTTTTATGATGCCTTTACTACTTTTCTGGGGCTTTAAAGTGGTAGTTGGTTAGGCTGTCAATAGAGGGACAGAAAGCGCTCAGATTTCTTAAAAAAAAATTCATTTGTGTTCCAAAGATAAACTAAAGTCTTATGGGTTTGGAACGACATGAGGGTGAGTAAATGATAAAGAATTATAATTTTTGCGTGAATTTACCTTTTAACTGAGTATCTGTTAAGCATTATATAAATGTACTAATCATGTTTGTTAATTAATGTCAATAAAGGTGTAGTGTGCAGTTTGGTCGTTAAAGGAATGAATAATGCATACAAAAAAAAAAGCAGTCAGCCTTTGTGGCAGACAATGAACCATGCTTTAGTGTTGTCTAGATATGCACTGTGCTCAGATTAGCCATTCAGATCAATAGTACTGCACTACCAGGGGATCAGAACACTTCTATCACTGCACACATTTCCACTGAAATCCCCACCAATGGGATTGCAGCACACATTTTAGTCACTGAGGAGGGGTGGGTGTATGCAGCGCTATTAAGGGCACACAGATGAACTGAAATATCAGCATACTACATATTTAGATAAAAGATTTTGATATGTCTCCTGGCATATTTCACAAGGCTTTTCCCACAGATCAGCACTTATCACAGCTGTTAGGGTGAGGTTAGTTTCCACTGTTAGATTCCTAAAGGAAAAGGCTGGGTTGATGGGGAGAGAGGACCAAATGAGGCCGGACTTGTTCTTAAAATAGCTCTTATGAGCAGCCAGGAGTGGTAAGTATTCCAGTTATGTCCTGTAACTTCACTATCTTTCACTTCTACAAACCACAGGCATGCTAGAGCTGACACTACATTTAAAGTCTTACCGCCTTATCGACACAGCTGCAAGTGACAAACTTCCTCTCTTACTCTTTAACACATTTGGCCATGATCTTTATCTCTTGGGCACTCAAACAAGAGGTTTGTAATCTGGTAAACTAATAACTAGTCAAGTGACTCTTCTGGCTTTTCCCGATGGTGGTTAATCGAAGCCTGAACCTGGCACAGGTCCTGCACACACACTGTGCCCCTAATGAGAAGCATCAATCAACCTTGGCAGCAACATTTACTTACCTGTCATCTGCGTGAGAAATTGTCTTGACGGCTGTGTGCGATATTCCTACGAGAGCCCAACATTCTGAATCCATGAGCCCACCTCTATATGGAGCACACGGAGTGATAACAGGGAAATCGAGGCAGGCGGCTGAACTTCGTAACAGTTTTCACCTGGGTTTGTTTCAGCAGGCAGCAGAACACTCAAAATAAACAGCAAACCCTTAGCCTGTTCTTTCCTCATGCGTTAGCGAGTAACAGAATGAGATCTGTCTCAGCGGGGCATGTAAATCTGAGCTCTCTTAACCCTCACAGCACTGATGAGGTAGAAATCCCAGCTCAGCTTACTGACATATGGGAAGACATAGAAATTAATGGAGAGGAGGAGGAGAGGAACAGGTGCAGTGGTGCACATTTTAATGGAATAGTAAAGAAAATGAGCAATTCTTAATACTATTGTACTATGACTAAGTATAATTGTTGATAATGACTAAATCACCAACACTTGACACAAGCCTTATTCTTATTGATTTCATTAACATTCCCCTAGTTCTCGGTTCATTGTGATTTGGACATTAAAGTAGTTGTGGTCCAGTGAGTAAGTCAAGAAGAACCACTCTGAATGAGTCACTTGATTGATTTAAACCGGTAACTAAGGCTGCATCCGAAATTGCATGCTCTCTGGATACGTTCTCTTTTTGAATTAGTACTTCCATCATGGCTATATAGTATGAATGTAATCTGGAAGTACTACAGTACATTCGTAATGTTGTCATTGTCACGTGACCTACCAGCATTACTTTGTGTCGCTTTAATGCCATTCACAAATCTTCTTCTGTGGCCTCATAGGATTGTTACGGTAGTTGTCCATCGGATGCACACTTCACAATCTCGCCATTCGGGTACTTTTTGCTAATAGACATGCATTCATAGATGCCTCATTAGTGACTTCATTCTATGGGTAGCTATATGTACATTAAGTAATGTACACCTGAAAGCAAGTTGACTGACTGTGTGTCTGCAAGCAAATTTATTCACATGTATATATATCTGAGAATAGACTGCAGCAGATTATTTTAGTTTATCATTAATGTTCGAGAATTCTCCATGTGCTAAAATACTTTGGTTAAATATCTTATAAATATTACTCTGGAGCAGTCAAATGAGGTCTGCATATGGATATCCATGTTTTTTGCCTACCATTTTATGTAAATTCAGACATACTACTCTTTTCACATACTGTTTCTGACCTACTATATAGAAATATCCATTTTCGGATGCAGCCTATGATTGAAACCAATTTGTAAGTCTATTGATCGATTGATTAAAATAATATGTTCATAAGAGTCATATGTTTACAATTCAGACAACACTAGTGCTGTGTTTTTCCTTTGAGAAGAACACAACAAAAATCATGTTCCCAAAAAATCCCAATCTTTCTTCGTCATAACAAGCAATTCAATTTTGAAAACTTTTTTTCCCCCAAGGAATTTAGTTGAAAATAGCTAAATTTCTTTTAATATTATATTGTGTAGGTGGAGTTTCAAATGATCTTCCTAAACACTGTATGATCCTGCTTTGCACAGATTTATTATCTTCAATTTAAATCAAATTCAGTAATGCAGCTCCAAGCTAAAAAATGCAACACCAGCAATGGTCATCATTACCATTATCTCTGGACATTTCCAGCGGATTTGCAGATTCCAGCACAAGCATTTGATATAAGTGGCTCATGGATCATTACTATACATCCCATTGCTCACACAGCTGTTAAAGAACAATTCAAAACTCTTGCAGCTATTCATTTAACCAAAGCCCCTTTAGATCTTCTTAAACATGGTTAAACATACAAACAACCTGCATTGAACACATGCCCTCGTTGAAAAGGGAGTGTGCTTCCTAAAGTACATTTGCTAATAAAAGGAAGAGAAGCACTCACTGGTCCTGTAAAAGGAAGTCAGTGTTTTCTGAGGAGATATGTCCCGTCACAGGATGCCTGAACGTGGTCGTCCTCTGGTTGTGGCTGCATGAGAGAAAAAGAAAAAGTCAGGAGATGAAAATGACAAGAGAAGAAAAACAAAATGAGCAATCCAATATTAATCATGTTTAATTTGGCACTTCCCTCCCTGCTGTGGGTACTGTAGCCATAAGAGCAACATTCTACAGGAATACACCAAGTTTGAGGAATTTTGATGACTTTCCCGCAAGAGTGCAGAATGTGTGGCACTGGCAGCACTGAAGTCTGGCCAAGCCCACTCATATTATTCAACACAATGTGTGGTGCTAAGCACAAACTGCTGCAGAAACTATTGATTTCAATTACACAGGGTCATTCACTGTTTTAACTGGGGCATTAAAACATCTCACTGTCATCAGGTGTAATAAGACAGAGGGGGACTTCTAAGGGTAAAAGCACTGTGAAATAACACGCATAATATGCCTGCTGTCATCGATTCAGATATTCATTTTTTCTTTATGCCGTTACTTTGGCTGAAAAAGAGGGAGTGGTAATTTGATGACTAAGGAGACACCCGCCAGTGAGTTAATGTGCTCCTATATGAGGATAATTCAAGTCACTTATCTGCCTATCATCATATCCATTATGTAAAAAAAAAAGCTATACAAGTTACATTGCCTCTGTGGACTCAATGCTTATACATGCGGTTTAAAAGAATAGTCATGCTTCAGGTGTGCTAGTATTCATCAAGTCAACTGTAGATGTCCTTCAAGGAACACAGAGGTTTGAACAGATGTTAGCACAGTTCTCTGTAAACGCTGTTCCCTTTTGCCTCTCTATAGAAAAGTAAATGAATAATAAGTCTAGGCAGTAAATAGTCATACAGTAAAAAGGCATATAAACAAGAACTTTAATATTTCAACATGACAGTTTGACATGAATAACATTTCAGAACTGTGGTGGAGAGCAAGATTTTCCAGTGAATTATGACAAGTCGGTTCCTGACACAAATATCATACAGATTCAGAAGACAGTATAAGGTTTGAGTTTCATGGGAACGTGTTGTTACTATAACTGAAACTATTTCATTTTTTTGTAGATTGAAACAAAACTTAAAATAAAATATAAATATTAGATGAAAAATGTACTAAAGTACTACAATTACTAAAACTAAAACTGAAACAAATACTAATAAAAAAACGGTTACACTATTTGGTAACACTACAGTATCCTATTTACAGTAATAACTATAAATTAAGCATAATTACATGCAAGTAACCCTACAACAAACCTAATCAAAAGTAAAGTAGTTAATTAATATTACTCAGTGCTTAAATGTATAATTACATGGTAACAAGGACACCGTAAAATAGTGGGTTACACATTATTTAAAGATGTCCTTGTTACTGTTTAATTCTACATTTAAGCACTAAGTAATATTAATTAACTACATGTACTATAGGGTTAAAGTTAGGATTAGGTTTGTTGTATGGTTAGTTGCATGTAATTATGCATAATTACAGTCATAGTTATTACTGTAGTAACTACATGTAACGTGTAACAAGGACACTGTAAAATAAAGTGTAACCAAAACAAAAAAAACATGACAATAACAAAATATTACTATGGTCTTATCCACCATCAGTGTACGAGGTGATTTTCAGTCCAGGGCAGCAAAAGCACTTATTACCCTGGTTAGAAGATGTTTAAATACAAGGCAAGCAACACTGAATAGAACAGAACTTATTTTTTTTTCTCTTAGCACCTAGACTGGAAGAGTAGAGAGAGGAAAGGAAATGATATGAGCTGGACTCGAACCTATATTGCCTGCATGAGCAGCATGGCTCAGAATGCTCCAACCGCTGCACAAGAAATGAACAGCAAGAGATCTATATCGCCAGAGATCTATGTCAGCACTCAGAAAACAGCCTTTATTAGCCCTCCTAAACTTATGGTGGAGGCACATTCACCATGACCAATAAACTCAGGCATCTTTCACGGTACACTGTCAAATTTAACAGGCTGTGAAAAACACTTATCTGCCTTGGCGGAACATGTCATCATACACCCCCAGTGACACAACACTGTCAACTTCATTCTTTAGTGGACAATCATACCACAGGAATCCGAGGTACAAATGTCCTCAAAAGATAGTTCTGCTGAATGCAAACATATGTCTCCAAACACTACAAGCTTTTATCTCTAATTGAACATTTAGTGCATCAGCAAACTCTGCTGCATAAAAGCTTTTCAGTGGTTGCATCAAAGAACGCTTGACATAAAAGCATGTACTACAAAGCCTTCACTACAACAATGGTCTTATCTATCTTGTTGCAGCCGATTCAGTTCCTGAATAAACATGATCCTGAAGTCAATCCTGCTACCTCATCTGTGAAATTAATTTATGTAATAATCAATATCATGACAAGACAACCAAATACAAACTGAAATGCAAGAAAAATCTGCAATGGAAAACCATAGTAACACAATGAAATTCAAAAACACATCAATAAAACCTATATAATTTACAAATATAACAAATCGTGTTTGCTAAAGCAAAGGAACCAACGGAAGTGCCCCTAAAACGCTGCGTCCCCAGTTTCCCAGTAAGCTTGGTCCGTCCATCATTGTAATGCAAGTTAAAAGACCCCCCTCTGAAAGGTTCTTCATCATTACAGGGCTTTCAGCCCTTTCTTTGGCAGCCTGACTGCAACCAGGCCTTTCTTTTTTATGTATGCCATCCACATCTGAGGGGAGTCAACCGCAGGCCTGCCATCAGACTCCATCAAATTACATTTGGCATTTCTAAGAAAATTTTCAAGACTTTATGGACCTAGTCAATGTGAGTCAGGTATAAGAAGCTGAATAAATCATTTTCATGGATTAGCTGGATTTGCTTTCACAAAGTGATTTTAAACCAACTCCTGTGAACTCCTGTTTTTATTGTCTGTTGACATCAATGTATAAAAACTCTTCACATTGTAACACAATTAACTGCGATAATTAGGACATCTTTCTAATCTATTTATAGACCACTAAACAGAAGAGTTGATTATCTGTGAAGGTCACATACAGTAAAACAGGCCAGAAGTGCAACCTGTACAAAAAAACGTTGAAGCACGCAAGATTACTGTACCTCGCTCAGTCGCCATCAGCCAGTCAGGCACAGATTGTTGCACCTTCCTGTAATGGGCTACAAAAACACAAGCACATTTCCTGATTCCCTGATTTTTTTTCCAAAAGCATCATGCTACTTTGCTAAACTGCATGGCGCTATACACTAGTTTGCAATTTTCCACTGTTAATTAGGAATCTGCATTCTTTAGCTCTTTGTTCTCATCATATTACTTCCGAACTACTTGCCACGGAATTCCCTGCATTAGCATTGAGGATAAACAGAATAGCAAACAGTAGCGCTGTTTGTTTAACCATAATGCAAGTTTGAGTGAAAGCAGCCTATGACATTATGAATGTTGATCATGAATAATCTCTCATTGTGTTAGACTGCTACTTCGCCATTTATCTTGTCAATAGAATCACCCTTTATAAATTAAACTGTGAACAATTTGTCAAATGACAATATATATATTTTTGTTTTGTTTTTCAATAAAACAAAAGAATATTAATGATTCTAAAAAAATTAAATAAAAACCACAATGTGAAAATGTGACAATATTTATAATTTTATTTTATTATTATTATCATCATCATTTTCTTTTTTATATAAACAACATTTACCTTTTGGGAATGTCAATTGTTCAAGTTTTGCCCACTGGTTCAATTTACTGCTTGACATGACAGAGCTGATCACTAATGTAAAGTATACCAATCATTTTGACATTTTGTTAAACAGACCATTAGATTATTGTGTAAAATCATTCAAGCTTTGCTAAAAAGACAGACAACATGTAATGTATATCCAGTTATACAGACACCACAAGCATGCTGACAGTCAGATGCAAGAAGTTGTATAGTGGTACAGTCAGGCCTGTTTATATTCAGTAGATTAGTCCACAAGTATTACCACAACTCTTGCACTATGACAGCTTTTACCCGTGGGATGAACATTTAATTTGGTATCTCACAAGAGCAGAACAGGCAATTGTGAAACCAAAAGCCATGTTTATATAGAGAAAGAAGAACCCATTATTTAACAAAACTGCTGATAGTAGTAGTATAGCTACACAAAAAGATATTGATTTCTACCTAGTCTCAGCAATTCAAATCATAATGCATTAGTAGAACTCAAGATTAACATTCAAGTTGTTCTTTATAGATGCTAAGGTCTGTATTTTAAAAGAGGACGATCTGAAATTATTGTCTGTTGTCTAAAATGTTAGAATTTTTTATACATTCTTCTGGTTTTATGGTCTTAAAACTTTTAAAAATATTTCTTGAGATTATTAAAATGGTTATTTTAGGAAAAGTTTATTGAAGGGTCTCAAGATAGCATTATCACAAAGCACTATCAAGGGAGCTTGTAATGAATCAAATGTGGTTTCTCTGCCTGATTAACCAAATTTCACTCCCCACCCAACTTAAAAAAAGCAATAACAAGAACTATTTAACTAGAAGTTTTAACTATATGCTTTCATGGCACAGTCCATTTTCTCAGCGGTAAAATTCTTTCACTACGCAGGCTGCACAGTTATTAAATTGTTTCAATAAGATTTACATTTTGTCCTTGCAGATATTCAGTCCAACAGTCAGCTAACGGGCTGTACCAAGTTCACAATATGCTCAGAGGTAAATCTTTTATCAAAATTAAGACCTCTTAGCATCAGAGTTCAAGCAGCAGCACTATGGCATTCCCACTGATACTTCATGACTTCAGCTGCACTATACTAGGGGAACACACTTTCTAACACCATTTAAACACAAAGTTCTGGATGTTCTCATTCAACCTCGTTTTTAACTCTTTCTTTATGTGCTGCCCTAAAGTTGTCTCACCTGCCAGAGCGCAGTAGATTATCTATTTCCTCCTGGACTCATTCCGACAGTCGGGTCAGTCCTCCGAAACGGTGGCAGGATGAGAGAAGAGCTCTGATGGGAAAGTTGAAATCCTGCTGAAGTGAAGCAGCCAAAGCTCTCCAATCTACACAAGTTCTCCTGAAAACAGCCTGCCAGAAATTCCACTTCCCGAAAAGTTTTTGACGGCCGATCAACTCTTTCATGACCAGAACCGAGCTCAGCCACACAGCTTATCAGATATACCCTCTTTTCTCTAACCTTCCCTCCCTCTTTTTCTCTCTGTCGCTCTCTCTCTTTCTCTCTCAAACTCCCACCCTCTCGGTCTCTTTTCAAACAACAGCCCATTAACTGGGAGGTGTTTCTGTGACAAAATAAATATTTCCCTATCTCAGCTTCATAACACAGAACCAACTCGGCTTTATCGCACTAGCCTCTTGCCCTCCCAGAAAGCATCTCCTGTTTCTATTGTACTGCCAGGTTTTCTTGGCAAAAGCATACAGCTAAATTTGTATTGTTTTGGGTTTCCTGTGAAAAAAAAACGACTGACAATTGGAGGGGAAAACTCTGATAATTTGACAACATCACTGCAAAAATGTAATTTTACTTTCAATTTGACAATATTTGATGACAGCCTGCAGAGGAATATGTTTCCCCTCCATTAACCAAAACCTTTTTCTGAGTCCAGGAACACACCACTGCACCTACATCAGATTCTCTCCAACAGCATGTTTGCAACATTTCAACCTGGCCAGACTGTGGCCTGTAAATACTAGTAGGGTTAGCTCACAAGAGATAAAACATGAGGTATACAGACCAGGGAAGCAGGTGTTATTTGCACAGCTCTAAAGCAAATATTGAATCAGACAAAGAAAAAAAAATGTTCAGCTAAATAGAACAATGGCCATAAGGGCAAAAGTTTTAAAATGCACTTGGATGTGAAACTATAGTGAGTTTGCTTTGATAAATATGCATACAAGTATTTGATTTAAAAAATAATAATAATTGGTGCAACAAGAGCACTGAATAAAACAAAACCTGAGTCAGCAGCAATAATAAACACTCACGCAACTTTGTACAAAACGCATCACATCAAGCATGCATTTCACAAAGAAGTATACTCAACACTATAATAATATATAGCTTTATGAACATTATACATCTTAGTTGAGAAGAGAGACTGAGGGAGAAAGGAACTGTAACTGTAAGAGGAAAGCACTGTGAGATTTGGTTACTCAGCTTTGCAGTAAATTACTTTAACTGAGACATTTTTCAAAAGACAAATTGTCCAATTGCAATTCATTCTTTTTAACAGGCCGGGTTTGCTGGATGATTTTAAAGGTTTTATATAATGTATTCAAAAAGCTATTTTACAGAGTTCTGAATAGGTCCTATTGCTAAAAAAATATATATTATTCTCCACATTAAGGGCTATGGAGGAGTTACAAATATATAAAAGGGTTGTCAATCAGATAAAAATGTTAAATGCAAATAATTACATGGTTCAAATGAAGATAATTTCGAATTTTGAATATTTGATAAGATTTTAATAATCACACTAAATGAACATGTAATTAATATTTTAAGTAAGGGTTAATGCCCGACGAGGTGTCCGTTGTCAGGTTTTAATGGACGACGGCGAGGTGTAAACCGGCCGACGCGCAGCCGAAGTCCATTAAAACCTGACAACGGACACCTCGAAGGGGGCTTATACCATGGTCACTTGCCAAATAAAACATTTTTAAAACATTAGTTTATATTTTAATTAGGCTAAATCTAGTTTTTTTCAAATAATAACTTGCCTGACGATTTATTTAGCAACTTGAGATATTTATAGTCCGCTCAGCTTGAACCCTTCAGGTTCAAAAATGAAACACAAAGGTAAGCATAGTTATTTTTTATTACACATAAAACACTATGTGTTACACTAGTCCACACTAACCACAGCCTCCGAAGCACCGCTGTAGGTCGACTCTCCAATCTGGACTGGAGAGCCGTCAATGTCGGTGACAGCCATCGATGCAAGAGCAGTCTGCGGGAGATGGTGCTCGATGCAGAGCCAAATGGGAGGAGCTAGAGCTCCAGCTCCTCCCCTCGCTGGAGCTCCAGCTCCACCCTGTATATATAAATATATGACCTACCCCAACCCGTCCCTAAACCTACCCGTCACTGGGGTTAATACCATTTATGAGTCTTCTCCTACCATCCTAGGAGAACAAATATCACTCCCCAGATGTAGATCAAGATTTTTGCATGGAGCTCCAGCGAGGGGAGAAGCTGGAGCTCTAGCTCCTCCCATTTGGCTCTGCATTGAGTACCACTTGGTCTGCGGGCTTACTGGGCTCCGTCAGTCCGTGAGAGACTGAAGATGAAATAACGAAGTCGCTCATTGTTGTATTAGTAGGCTATGTAATATCTAACTAACGTTAGATGTTTGTTTTGATAGAGCAAATTGTTAACGGATACTTTGACTGCCTATTGCTATGGTTACTCACACAGCTGTTGAAGGCAGCGCATTTATTTATTCATTTCGAATGGTAAACAGGCAGTTTCACCAGAACTACTTTACTAGGTGTCCTCTATCACTTTTTAACGGACACCCTGCAGCCAATCAGAATCGAGTATTCACCCAGACCATGGTATAAATACATATATTATAATACTTAATTTACAAAAAAAAAAAAAAACCTATTCAAATTAATGAGTTTAATTCACATGGAATGCATGAACTAATAAAATGTGGCTTCTTGAGTGTAAAAGTAAGTTTCTTTGGATAAAGGCATGTGCCAAATTCATGAATGTAAACATTAAACCAGCCGTAATACATCCGCATGATAAAACAAACTTCTCTCTTCAAAATGTTTGAACGTATTTTGAGTCAGCAACAGTGACTGCTCTTTTCCTCCTGGTGGCATCGAGCACCTCCCTCTAAACACACTGACCGTCCTTTCATTAACGGCCCCTAATCTGCTGCTGAGTGACATCATGATCCTGGCCCCTCATGAGTGAGGCATCCCTCCTAAAAAATAAGATTTTGCAAGGTGCTGTCACTGTGGTACAAAAAATTAATCCTTCCATTCTGGCTACCTCAAGCTTCCTTGATACAAAGGACAGTTTTCCAAAATAAGGACATAAAGCACATAAAAGTCCTCACATGCCCCAAAAAAAGACTTTAAAGAACATTGAGAGCTCACAGTGTTCATTAAACAACAAATTTCAAAGGATAGCTCCCAAAACTGAAGAGCACCCCAGCAGAAAGCTAATTAGAGTGAAGTGAAAGGACAAAGGTCCCGAAACAACGAATGGGAGGTTTAGTTGAACACAAACACAAATGTTGTTTGCTCCGCCTGGTTGCTCACAGGCTCAGCTGCAGTACCCAGTCCACCGAGCAGCATGACGGACCGATGATGATGCATCAAGCAAGCAGTGAGTGTAAAGAGAGACTTAAAAGAGAACCAATGCTGAGTGAGACATACAGTAATTACCAAAATGATTAGGTCAATTTCCTACGCAAGCAAACAGTTAAAGCAATGACAACTACCCATCACGACTCATAACTTAACAAACCTCTAATTACGCAGAAAATAAACCCACATGTTTTTGATGTAACCCATTTAATTTCAGACAAAACAGATTAAAATGAAAATCTGATCCGGTGCTTTGCTCGCTAACAGGGCATTACCATGACAACATTTGCTCAGATGAACTCCTTTGGATTTCAAAGCCCCCAGAAAAGTGCGTTCCAGAGCGCCTGGAGGTGAAACTCTGGAAAAATCTTCAAAGTTTGAGAACAGCTAACAAAACAAAAGTTGACAAAAGCTGAACCCTTGGCCTTGAAACAGTTGACATCCTCGTTTATGAGATAGAGCTTCCTATGGTCAGCACTTCTGTTGGGTCTTTTAATAGCCTAATATTAACAAGCCCATCAAACGGCTTGTCATTAGTCGGCAAAAAAGTCTTAGTTAAATAACTACTGATCAACAAAGCATTATACACACCCCCTTTGTCCATATAACGAGATCTTCACAATGGCCTGAGGGAAAAGATGCGCCCATAAGAATATGGCAGCATCAGCAATTCCATCACTTCACTGACACAAATTTAGCCTGCTGATAAATATTTATAAAGAACAATTTCACAGCAATTTATCACAGAAATCGCTGTTTTACAGCCACAATTAAATGACTTTCAAAGGCACTTAGAAGATCAATAGCGACAGCAGTTTGTGTTGGGGGCTTGGGGAGGAAAAGAAAAGCTGTTACCTGAAATAATCAGAAGGAAATAATTAGTGAAACACACCCAAACCTGCTTTATCTAAACCAGGAACAGTGACCTGTGCTGGGTTCATTAAGAAACTCTATTTGTAGCAACCCCAACAACAGCCTACAACATGCCTCGTGAGTTCATCTCAGCTACGCACAGCCGCTCAACATTGATTGAGTTTAGCTAACTGCTCACGTCTAGCAGAGGCGTAACTTTTATGGGCTTTGCTAACACATATGGCAAGATGGGACCTAATGACAGGAGAGACAGAATGACATGGACATGAGTGGTTTTGATAAGTAATTCTGAGCCAAACAAATGTCAGACAGGGGGGAAAACAAATGAAAATCACAAAGCATAAAGTTTGCACGTCAACCAACACATAAACCGACAGATGCCATGTCTAGGTTTAGTACCTCAACATCTGCAGTAATAGCTGCAGGATAGATATGATGCCCTGAGACTGCAGCAGAGCAGCAGCACATACGGATACCTTCATCTTGATTTAGTTAAGTCAACATTTACATTCTAAATACATAGAAAATAATCTTACAATTAATCAAATAACAGAATACCACTGATATGTCATTATAGTGGTGACTATTCAAAATCATAAAGTGTTCCAAGTATTGTAATAACAAACTTGTTTTTGGAATCAAGGCATAACATGAGATGCATAAGTTTGTGATTCTGTGTTTATGTTCCTTCTTTTGAGAGAGACTGCAATTAATCATGGTTGATAATGCACACAACATTTTGTTGCTTCTTTCCCTTTTCATGACTTGTTACCTATTGCATGATGTGCATACTAAACTATTAAAGTCAGCTCTTTCACTTCAAAATTTAATGTTTAAAGTGTAACACCGATTTTCTACTCGCTTTGAATTTGTTACAATATCGGTAGAATATGATAATGCACAATGTTTACTCTTTCTCCGTGTTACCTGACTTCAACATTTTTGTATACCACCCACAGACAGTCAGATCGACAGAGGGTTATTAACAAAACAGTTATTGTAAGGTATAGGTTTATCACAGAAAATTGTATCGTACTTTGTTTACTCTTTAAACAACATTATGGAAAAATGGCAACATATTTATTACCTGCATGCGACAGAAGTTTTGACGGAACAGAGGGAACGGCGGTTTCTTTGACTACAAACACAATGTTCTCTCCATATTTACGATGTGGCCTTGGAAGGCAAAGTGCCCAGTGCATTATGGGTGTTGAAGTTTTCTGTTTTCTCTAGCCAGATAGCACCAATTAAAAATATATATATAATAATAATAATCATTTTTTTAATTCAATGTGCTACCTGCAGATTTTTTTATAATTATTTGTGACATTTACTAGCAATTTCTGAGTGAAAATTGTTTCTATGCCAACATTTTTTCAGTGTACAGTACCCCACAAATATTTCATAAAGGTGTTAATGTAAGGACAATCTTCTTTACAACTGCATTCTCATTCTCTGGGCTAGAACAAGGTGCTCAGTCTTGATTGTGTGCTGTTTTTAGGTTTGGAATTGAGGGATTGTGTTATTCAGTAATCTGACGCAGGCTGCTAACCAGTAATGACAAACTGACTGGGCCGCACATTTGTCGCAGTAATAAGGAAGCATGTAGTCTGTAGTCTTAGACAGCCCGAGGCACCACGGCCATCCAAATGAGGCTGTCATAGAGCGAAATTAGAAACACTGATACTGCTTATATTGTATCAAATTCTATTAAAACAAACACCCAGGTGAATTTTTCTTTGTAAATAGGACTGTTCCTACTAAGATTCAAAGCCCCCTGTGTTTTGCACTAGCCCGAGAGCACAGACTATTATTATATTTTCTTTCGAAAGCCAGGTAATCAACAGCAATGAGATCCACTTAATAAACATGGATCAGGAATACACAAAAGAATAAGGCACAAACTAAATACAAAAAGGAGGCACTTGTTTCTCTGAAAATGTCTTGAAATCATAACCTATTGGTGTGGGACAAAATACCTAGAAAAGTCACACTGGATAAAGTCATCAGCAATCAGCCAAATTATACACACATCACTACACTACATCGTGTTTTAATTTGAATAAAGTGACTGGAAATTAAAAAGTCATAAACCCTGACCAAATATGCACTAACCAAGAATGCCTTTCCTTGTCTTTTCCATCATTATAGTTCCTTATCAGATGTGGGTTTAATGTTATCAAATAGATGTGTAAAACACTGAGCATTTTACCGCCTCAGTATTCTTAGGATCTGTGATCTTGGGAGTGACCTGACCTGCAGTGACCTAAGAAAAAGAGATTTAACTTGAGATGAGATGCAATACCTTCTTTCTGACTGTGAGAGGGAAAATGAGACAATGATATGAGATAATACATTGTCAGCGGGGTGCTGCAGAGGGAAATATTGCTGTGACCGTTATTCTTTGGGCATAAACATGTTCCCGTGGACTCCACGCAGTCAAAATCAGAGCGGCCCTGTAATATCTGCAGCAAGGACAAACTTTGCAGGATCATACTGTCATACAGGAAATACATATTCCTCTCAGGCCACACTCTTCCTAATAAGAGCTGTCAACTGCCCATCCAGAGACCACACAGAGAATGCTAATGGTGTACCTTAAATTCAACAACTCAAAATTCATAACAGATTTCCATTTTTAAGGCCATTTTGTAGGTCATAAAACATAAATAGATCTCGTTCCAAAGTCTGGGGTCAATAATATGTTTTTTTCTTAAGAAATTAATACTTTTATATTTAGCAAGGATGCATTAAATTGATTAAAAGTGACAGTAAAGACATGTATAATGTTGCAAAAGATTGCGATTTCAAATAGATGCTGTTTTGAACTCTATTAAAACAATCCAGAAAAGGTATCATGATTTCCCCAAAAATATTAAACAGCACAACATTAATAAGACATGTTTCTTAAGCACACGTACGGTGTTACATAAAAAAAAAAATCCCATATAAGAAAAAAAGATTGCCACCTAGAGATCTAAAAAAAATCTAAAAGACCACACATATTATTGGTAATTCAAGAGTCATACAACACAACTCAATATTGTTCAAGCTTAATATTTATTATTTTTTACTTTTTTTTATGTGTCAAGCACCCATATATACACATAAATATATAAACATATTACAAACAAACAAACTCACTGAAAGTGACAGTGATATAGATATATATATAATATATATACATATATATATATATATATATATATATATATATATATATATATATATATATATATATATATATATATATATATATATATAAAGAAATAAAACAAAAAAACTAAGAAAATTTTAAAAGGAGATTTTCAACTATTTCAAAGGCTAACTCTAGGGTAAATTGAAGTCGAAGTCAAAGCCAAATCAAAGAAAAGTAACCCAAAGGACAATATCAAAGATGCCTAAAGCAGCACAGGAAGAATACATTCCTCCTGTCATTCCTTAGGTCAGATCAAGGCACTAAATTATCTGCGTTTCTGTAACTGTAATCTTACAAGAGCTTTGCTTCCGACAAGTCCTCTGAGCAGTTTTCAGCTCATCTCTTTAGATTAGAAATGTTCAAGCTTGTGCTATTCACAGGACACTCTGCAGTTGAGGCTTCGACAGACGACGGCTTCAGTTCAGCCAAACACTTAACTACATTCATCACTGATGGTTCTCCTCCAAATGTAAGCAACCTTGTCACAACGTTAGGCTCCATGTGCATAAAACAGATTTACAGCAGGCAGAATACATCAATGGCATTAGAGCCAGTGTTCTGCCATGCCGAAAAACAAACCCGGTACCATAGTAACAGTTGAGTATTTCAAAAAGATTTTAATTCAGATGAGCCAAACAATTACCATTTAGACTGTGACCTCTTATTTGTGGCTTTTAAAACAAGTTACTACTTCCTATTAACCAAGGCAACGGGTCATTAGACTTTCTAGTAGTAGCAACAATGCCTTAACCAATTATCAAGTGGAAAAAAGGGGGGAAACCCTTGGTTTGTTTTCCTGCATCTAGGGACAGCTGTGCTAAACAAACCCTTGATCAAATGCTTGCATGTGCAATAATACAAAAACAATGTCATTTTGTTACATGTCACAATCCATTAGACACTGATGCCATTAGACAGAATCCCCAATGTGGAAGGAGAGAATTTTTTTAAATGCAAATATTCCAGTCTCAAAGAACAAGCAATGACTCGCACTTATAGCTCCACATTGTTTTATCTACATGATGCCATACTCAGTGCTGTACCTGAACAACTGTTTTCTTGCAAGCATTTTCTTCTGGTTTTGTTTTTAATATGAAAAAAAAAAATGAACTCCCGGGTGTGATGATGTCTGACCAAAGGAATTGATAATGGTCCACTATAAAGTTTGCTTTACATCATGGTGGAGACTTTCCATTGATCTCAGTGTTTTATAATAGCAGTAACTGAGCTAGTGACATTTCAAATTCCCGATCCTATCCCTAAACTTTGTTTAAATCCCTAAGCTCACAGAAACCTTTCTGCATTTTCATTAAGACACTATTCAGATCCTGGGGACAGTTGACTGGTCCAGGCAATATCTGACCCACACACATATTTAAACACTAACCAGTGACACGCATGTTCACATCTGGATTATCCATTTCATCTCTGGTCTAAATCTAAAGCTTGGGGGGAAATTACCACATAATCCCAACAGAAATCATAAGCCATTCCAACTTTCAAAATCATAATAAAGTCTAGAAAAAGCATTGTTATATTGTTGATACTAAAAATGTTCCTTCAGCAATATCCTCTACACATAAAGGCCAACACAATCCATTAAGCAAGGAGATGTAGCTCACTCCAAAGCCACGGATTTTCTGCACTGTAAAATAAATAATCACTGAGTTCAAATAGAACTGGCACTAACAAGTCAATTAAAAAAAATCAATACACTGCCAACTCAGGCTTAAGTCGAAGAAGCCATAAGACTCTTAAGGTATATTACAGTCTAATGTTTCTAGTCACCGAAACTTTCGAAATAGTTTAATTTGGATTCTTCTTCTCCTTTCAGCATACGGCATCAGGAGTTCACCTACATTCACCGCAGAGCAGAAGTCTGGCATGTCCTGCTGTGTAGGGCCAGGGGTAAGTTGTAGAACAGACACAGCCTCTTTTAAACAGGCCTTAAAGGACAGAGGCACAATTATAGCTGTCAGACACATTATTCATTACAGTGAGAGTGCCAGAAGTTTCTCTGTGTACCCTACATCTCAACTACAACAAAAATACAGAAAAAGAAAGGAGAAAGAGCCCACCCATGGAGGCTGGCCCTTTGTCTTAAATTCTAAAAGTTGAAATGTAAATTGCTGTGCCACTAAGTACAAAATGCAGAATTGCATAAATGCTGAGGAGTGAATTTCCTACGGTTGGTCACACAAACACAGTCCAGCCCTAAACTAATGCTATTGGTTAAGCCAAAAGTACAGAATGCTTAAACAAGTGGAGAAATGCTGATACTGTAGCAGAGTCACAGTGTTTAAATGTTAGGAAAACATATTTTAATACTGAAATAAAATGCTATAAATATGCAATTGTTTTTCAAATTAGGGCTACATGATTATTCACAATAAAATCGGAATCATGTGATTATCAAATATTGTTGTTATTTTTCTTAAATACATTTTGAATTTTACCATTAAATGGTATTACTACAATAGTAATATTTCATTTTTTGTTTAATATTTGTATTATTAATAATAATTGCCACTATTATCAATTTATAATTATATATATATATATATATATATATATATATATATATAAAATCAAACCAAATATTTAAATTTTATAAATACATTGAAAATATGTAAATGTATCACATTTCCCCCAAATCGTGCAGTCCTACTACCAATGTAAATAAAACTGTTTTCACTTTAGTCAAAAACAAGCAAGTCTGGTTTCACTTCACAATAAAACTACACCTAGTAATGCATAACCAACTAGCTATGAAACAGTCATGCAGCATTACTAAAAAAAAAAAAAATGACCATATGTTCCACACCACAACTAAGAGAGGGTTTGAGAACATCGTTATTGTGTTATTTCTGGGTTGTTTTCCATAGAGATTAAAATGAAGACATAAATAATCAGTCACTTTTTTCCATCACAACTGTAGAAAAGAAAGATAAAGAGTGAGAGAGACAAAAAAAGGTGGGGAAATCAGTGCTAATGGGCTCTAAAAGCAACAAACTTGCACAATCCTATTTGGTTCCAGCAGTCGGCCTTCGTCCTTCTGTCACCTCCCAGTCAATATGCTCACACAGACACAACACACTGAGTGCCATACGCACCAATCCAGTTATAGAACTGCTAGTCTGGTTTTAAAGCATATATATGTATTAGCCTTGTGAACACCCTGCCAGTACATAAAATCAGCGGTCTAAAAACAGCACAGATCAGATAAGGACAGGGACACTATAGAAAGGTCAGGGAGTCGAATGTTTGGGTGAACAGGGTCTGATGGCTAGTTGCAACAAGCATTGATGAGTACATAACAGTCTCTGATAACAGAATCATGCAAATGTCTACCGTGATTTTTTTTTTTTTACAAATATTAGCTATATAAAAACCAAATGCACACACATAAATCACACCACTGAATCTAATACACCAAAATATGGTCAGGACGATAAATATTTGGTCAATCTGAGATCATCAGCGATGGCTGCCCACTAAACAGATTAGAATATCTTCCAAAAGCTATTAACAACTGATCCATACTTTCTTGTCATAAAACTTTCAGTGAATATCAAGAGCATTTACATTAAGCAATCTTTTACACAAAATATCAACTACTAAAATGTAATTATGACGTATTGTCCTATACATTACATAAGCATTTCTTAGACTACAGGCGTCCTCCCCACATTCTATTTAAAAAAGACACACTATTTACATATCACACATGCAAATATTTTTAGTCTATGTATAATGTGTTATAAGCTAATAAAAGGAGAGCATCCATACAGATCAGTGACACATCTTCACATCTCTCTATTCTCAGGTTAGACTGCATTGGGGAAGACATGTTCTCCTTCCCAGAGGAACCTATAGCACGCACCGTTAACTCAACCTGTGCTACATTAGTCAAGAGAGCAAATAGAATTCAGGTGCATGGAGAAGATAATAACTACAGGGGTAAGCCAGCGTGACATTAAGAGATTATTACTTTAACAAGTGAAGCTGTAAACGTACGGAGGGGCAGAAACAGAGAAAATGAATTTGTATACACAGTATGGACTGCCTTTAAAAAAAATAATAATAATAATAAAGAAAAATCGACCCAACATTTACTGAAAGATTCACCAATAAAAACAATTTCACTGTTTTTTATGCATACACTGTAAAAACAAAACTGTTAAATTTACAGGAAAACCCTGGCAGCTGTGGTTACCAGAGTTTTCCTGTTAAAAATACGGTAGCAACGTTTTAGGTTTTACAGACGTTGACCGTATATAATTTTACAGCAATAAACCGTATTTCATAATCTGACATAATGTTAATTTACTGCCCTTATGAAGTATTATTATCTGTTTTTTTTTTCATTGTAATACACTGACAGCCAACAATCACAGCTGTGATGAGAGTCACATGATCAATCAATGCTCATCATAAGCAGCACTTCCACAAGAAAGTTAATACTAATATATAGAAGCTGCACAGTGTCATTCACACAAACATTAAACACCATCATGGTAACATGTTGAAATTTAAAAAATGCAATAAGCATTAATTTAACAACATTAAATGTAACATGAAACCCTAATGTAAATAACTGATTAGAAAAAAACTAAGAAAATTATGAAGAAACAGTTATTTAAAAACAAAATACATCAAATGTGAAGTGTCATGCAGGGAATTGTGGGAATGTCAATTTACATTTTTCACTGTAAATTATACAATGACTTGTTCTTTTTCACTTCCAAAAACTGTAAATTTAACAGTATTTTACAGTAAAATTACATTAAATGTACCATTATTTATATAACAGTTATTTACCGTATATAGTAAGGAAACTTTCTGTTAACCAAATAACAGGTTTTCACTGTAGCATTTTTACTACAGTGATTTTTTACTACAGTGAATTTTACTTATCTTTTACCGTTAAAATCACGATCATTTTTTACAGTGTACAATAAATATTAAAAAAAATACTATTACATTTACATTTTTATTGTATATTTAAATGCAACTAAATGTAAATGAAATATTGAATCCTATTCTTCATATTAAATTTAATTCTACATGTTAAATATAAATCTCAAATACAAATACATCTATTATCACTGTAAAACAATCAAAACAGTGCTTTGTAACAATCCACACTGTTAAAAGCGCTTTATAAATGAAGGTGACTTAACTTGACAAATCTAAATGTTTGCCAGTGAAGTAAACAGTGCTAGAGGTAGCAGAAGTGATGTTTTATTTAATGTGCTCTATTTAACATTCAGCACCCTAAAACAGTGTTGTCACAGTGAGACATTGAGCGTACATCGGCTGTAGACTTGTTATTGCGGTGCAATGTGGGATTGAATGAGTGCACTCATCGTCCACAATGGTTTTGGACACCACTACAAATGGATGCCCCCTCAAATAATGCCCTATTTGAGGGTATAGCGGGTGATTTCGGATTCAGCCACATTATCTTTTAAGCGCAAATTTGAACACCATGCAGTTAACACAGATCAGTATGTTTGTGTCACTGATCATGTGTATTATTTATTGTTGTTCCTGTCCCCATTATTACTCAGTTTTAAACTTGTTGTATGTGTTTAGATGTAAAACAAGACGGGTAATCATGTTAAATGTTTATTGTTTCCATAGCCAATTACATAAATAGTCATAATTGTGTACTTGAACATTTTCCCCCATCCAAAACAGACACAGTAAATGCTACACCCTTTTGAAGATTGCATTCCCGCCAATAGAAGGCACAGTTCATTGTTCCCATGTATGAAGGGGAGATTTGTGATCTGTTTGTTAAACATTAATAATTAATTGAGTATGTTTTGTTCCAAATGTTTCCAAGATTTGTTCTAAGATTATTGTGATAACAGTTTGCATCTTTGTTACTGTTAAATCACATTTCTTTGTCTTTCTTAAATTTCTTTATTACTTTTAATTTCTAAATGGTTTAGTCCGAGTAGGAGTGGCTCTGCCTTTTTAAGATGGCATCATCAGTTGTTTGGAGGCTCGTAGATTGAGTTGAAGTATAGTTAATGTATGTATTTTGGGTCAATTTATTGGCATTGTTCAAAAGTTATATACAAATTAACTTTTGGCTGTTTATTTATTTATTGCATATACTTTTGGACGTCCACTGAATACCATTTGCACACCATTGGGAAACCTTTATTTTTGCACTTCTTGGAATAAACCCTCTGAACTTTTGAGTTCATCATCAAGACATTTTACGCCTCAATCTGCCGGTACATTCAGAGCAGTGGTGCTGCTACTGTTCAAAACATCTTTGGGTTTGCCTTTTTTTGTTGCAGTTGGCACACCCCTCTCTCTGTTATAACTGTGCTTGCTATAAGGTTGGCTTTATGTTAAATGTGCTTGCTATATGTGTTGGCTTTTATGTCCAAACAAAGCATATAAAGAGTCTAATGAGGATAATAGCACTTAATCACACAATTTCCAAGTAGTTTACTGTGAGTAATGTACTCTGAAGTAAAGTAAAATACTACATGGCACTGACTGCATAAAGCCAAAACAACTGACGCGTGAATACGTGTAATGATACTAAGACAGTCAACTATTGAGAATTTCAAAACAGAATGGCATGTCATCTCCAGCTACATACTACTCAGGGCCTTTGCTCACAAACATTTCCCTCCCAAGACCTAAGCAAAGACATAGTGGTATTTTGGACAATTTCCTGGAACTCCAGATTCCAGTGTTAAATCACTTGAAACAAACAAATGAGGTTTCATGACTCTATTCTAGGAATGTCAGATCCAGATTTCTTTGTCTCAACCAAAGAACCCATAACTGATTGACTGAACTTCCCCCAATAAAAATAGTCTCTGCAGCTCCTTCCAAGGTCCACATTAAGACCCAGTGGCTGTAACACAGATGATGGCTGGAAGATGACATGCAGTCTAGGCCAGAGCTGTCACAGGGTTTCACAGTGGAGGTAAAGGGAAGGGCAGCCAGAGGGGGGAATGATAAATAGATGGATGGAGACTGTTTTTTCATAATCCCCTCTCACACCAAGACCATTTCAGCATCAAAACATCCAGCAGGTCACATAAAGACAGAGTAGACATGTTAAAACTGTAAAAGTAAATCAATGTACTGTACTAAGATTTTGTGCAGATTTTAAACAATGTCAATATGAGAAATAATAATACACTACAACTTTGGGAATTATAACCCATTTTTAATTTAAGTATAATTAACAAAATATAAATAATAATATTAAGAATATAACAGGTTCATGGTTAAACATTTAACATATTATATTCTTCATATTAATAGTATGTTAATTGTATTGATTTACAATATAATTAACATGTACTAATGTTAATTAAAAATAGATTTACAACAAACCATGATTGTTTGTTGTAAATCATCATCCTCTTAAAAGCTATAAGTTTTATAATGCATAACTGCTGTTACGATTATTCATGAGATGATAAAACATTATACAACAGGTTTTTTTTATAAGAAAATAAAATATTCATATTAAGTTATACTTTCTATAAAATCAAAATATGAAAACAACATCTGTAAGTGAAAATGTGACTAAGGCGATTAAAATATTGTGCTGTTTGTTTGAGTTCAACCAATGCTGTGAGTTTAGGAGTAGGGCAATCAGTTTGGTCAGCCAATGGTAGTAGTAGGTAGAGTGTTCAGAAAACCTTATTGAAAACAAACTATTTCTGCAATCCCAACTGACAATATTAGTTATTGAGGTAGCTTAAGAGTAAAAATTGCAGTTAAGATGTTTGCAACATTAAATAAAAGGCCTATTCTTTTAAGGCGATAATTCAGAAATCCGTTTCTGTCCTATGTGTGTGTGTGTGTGTGTGTGTGTGTGTGTGTGTGTGTGTGTGTGTGTGTGTGTGTGTTGTGTGTGTGTGATCATATGAGAAATGTGTGTGAAAAGCTCCCAAACAAGAAACCAGCACAGCTCGAATCTAGATCTGACTGCATATCCCAAGACTATTTCTAAACTAGAAGCATGAATAGATCCCACACAGATCGTTCTGCAAATGACCCTTGAGGATAACATATTTCAAAGCAGATAAAAGCAGGGAGCACACAGCTACAGCAAGCATTAATAAACACAGTCTGCATTCTTAAAATAAATCCTTGAGTCAACATCACCAGTGAATCAAAAGCTTAACAGTAATCAAACAGATAATCCTAACACCTTCCTCTATGATAAGAAAAGTCATCAACTTTTACATATAAATGCATCATGCATAAGTCAGTATAACTGATACAGGTCTAGATCTGCAGATCTGTGTTTCTGAAGCAGGAGAAACAGAGCAGATACACACCTGTGCGGCACACTGCAGTAGGACTGCCCGGTTTCAGGGATGTGCTCAGAATAACTCGCCCGGTTCCACATGCTTGCCGCAGATTTGCTAGCTTACGGGAAAACACTCCTCTGAGCGGAGCACAGCTGCCGTTACTGCTGCAGACAAGCACTGCCCAGCTCACGAGTTTCATTTAAACGGCCTTCCCGCTCCCGGGATCTCCCACTCACCGAGAGACACAGGGGGGATGGGGATGGTGCACAAACAGCTAGCATGCACATCCAAATACACAAACACAAGACCGTTTCACCTCTGCTGCACCTTGTACACTTTCACGTTTGTCACGGTCAAATGACGCAAGGGTCTCTACTTATTACACATTTGTGAAATGGAAACGACTTCAGCAGATTGGGATGATAGAGATGCAAGAGGAGGAAAAAGAGAAGAGGGAAATGAGAGAGAGGTGGGAGGCAGGAAGGGAAAGAAATTAAATGAGACAGTGATAAAAGGGATGAGACGCAAGATTAAAGTAGGCAGGGAGAAAGGTTGAGACAAAGAGAAAAGAACTGATTAAAACGGACAGAAGGAGAGAAGAAGAAAAAGTCAATTTAAAAGAACAAAAATGCACATTTCAAAGCCTCAAAGAAGGCTATTGGCACGGCTCCAACTGGCGAGACTGATTATAGGCTGTGCAAATGGGCGCTATCAGCTAATGAAAGAGCGGCTGCAGGTGAAGGATGAGTTTTGAGCCTTGAGGTAATCCAGAGGGGTGACTGGGAACAGCCCTCCGTTCCTCATGCTCGTCACAATCCCCCAATGAAACCCCTTCAACCCCAGTTCCCGTTCTGTTCCCACAGCCCAGATGTAAAATGAGATTCACTAAGAATACCCAAGTATGGGGTCTGGCCTTCAATTACAGTGGGGTCCAAATGTCATGGAAAACCATACTGAAAATCTGGGATTCAGTATTTTAATTTAAACCTGGAAATAAAGTTTCTGGATTTTGAAACATTATTATGCCAAAATGACTAGGAAATCTTGATTCTGCCCTATTTCAAATGTGTTTAAATAATGACCATATGCACATGGAGATCAACCAATATTGCTTGTTTAAGACCATAAACAACTATTTTTAACTATTTAGTGTAATTTTTTAATTACTAACTAGCCTACTGGTGATGTTGGGGGCTCCATGTCTAGTCCTGGTCCAGTTCTAGTCCTGGTCCACTTAAATGTTCACATTGGCATTTTTAACATCAAACCCAAAGGCGTAAGGATACGTTCACAACCTGATTGGTCGGCTTCTATGACATATATTTCGAGACTGAACATCTAAAACAATGCTGTGTGTTGAGATAAATGCGTTCATTGTATGTGTGCAGCCTACATATGATGGTATTTTGACCAGCTGAGAACTTGTGAAGAGCTTATAAAATGTGTAAAGGAGTCAAAACAGCGGCAGGAATCCCTCTGTCACACACACACAAACAAAATGATGGGCAACATCGCAACTATGACCAGAAAAAAACAGACATGCTTGAGCATTCTGTCCTTTTTAGGGTTGCATCTTGTGACATCATGTCCCGATTTTAGTTTGCTTACATGTCTTTAAGCACCAGAGTTCGCTTGGAAGCGGACCTTTTCAGCGTCCTCTTGTTTGGTGCGCACCAGGGTTCGGATTAGCCTGGGTCTCCCCATGCTGCCCTGCGTGCAGTGCGATTTTATTCACGCAGCTAGGCAGCCTGGATTCCATGGACCAGATTTTCGCCTCAGCGAGGGGACCAATCACAGAACAGGGAGGGAGCAGCAAGATGATGAAGGCGTCTATGCGACACACCGAAGCAGTTTGTTTATACCTATGGATCCAACATGGCAGCAGACGCAAAGTTACCTTTCGATGCAGCCTTAGAAACACGCCATCGTGTACACATAAATCTCTGACCCATCGTCTTCTTCCTCGTCTAAGTTCTGTCGCTCTACATACGTCATCTGGTATAATTGAAACGATTGGCTATGAGCTACGTACAGGCACATTTGATAGAAATTCGTAGCACCCAATAAACGGCTCTGGGCATTCGTAAACCACGCCTCAAATACAAGAAAAAGAACATGTGGTTCCCAGACCCACGTCTCAATGAGACTAGCTCTGACGTTAGCCAGGCTAGGTTCATATAGCACTGTCACACAAATTCAAATGAATCGCAGTAACAAAGCAATTCCACCAGGGTTCCTGTTAATCGAAACAAACATGCCAAGTGTGAACACACCCTTATTGTTGACACAGATTCATTGTCACACACTATTTTGATCATTTAATTAAAAAAATATATGTACATTTTTTTTTTAAACATAAGCATTTTCACTAGTGGTCTTAGACTTTTGGACTCCACAGTATGTAATTTTGAATGCAAGGCAGGTTGCACTAAGACTGGAAAAGGGCAGAAGAGGGGAAAAAATGAGAGGAGGAGCTCATCTGGTTGAATTATGAAGGATGCTCAATCATGCACATGCATTTGGCACTCACCTGAGTGAGTAATTAAAATCAGAAATCACATATACAGCTCACTAAACCAATTACGGCCTCACAGCCCAAGGGGACCTTCAGCCATTAGTAAGGTGGCAGCCTCCTCCATATCCGTGCTGCAAGCCACTAATGTATAGGTAATTAAACAGCAAATGAGAGGTTGTGAAGCGATTACTCCCACATGTATGCGACATAAAAAACACATTCTTCAAATTGCATACAGTTGCTTGTAATATCATCACTGTTAAAAAAAAAAATTAAGCTTTCCTAAAATTTAAAGGGATTTAGTTTCTCCTTCCCAATATTATAAAATACACTGAAGTTGGATAGTAACTCTTGGAAATATGAGTCCAAAAGTCGGAGCACAAGTAGCAATTATTTTGCAGTTTTTTTTCTTCAATTCTAAGAAATAAGAAATAATGTAAAGAAAAAGTTTAATGCACTATTTTTTTTAAATCCTTTATATTATTTGATTAACACTGTTAGATCTTATGCTGCTAAGTCACCAAAAAATACGCCAATAAACAAAATATTTGACACTGAATCAGATCAGGGATTCAGGTCACAACATGATGATTAGATCCTCATCAATAGATCTCATTGACTCTTGGCTTTTTTGCTACAACAAATGTGCATTTTAAACACACAGTTACAGCAGCCAGAGAAAATCTAATGTTAAAGAGTCAAGGGTCAAGAGCCCAACTAAAGCAAACACTGACCACCATCATGGTGACTTAAAGGGGGGGGTGAAACACTCAGTTTCACTCAATCTCATGTTAATCTTGAGTACCTATAGAGTAGTATTGCATCCTTCATATCTCCAAAAAGTCTTTAGTTTTATTATATTTATAAAAGAAATATAGGCAGTACCGAGTCTTTCCGGAAAAAGCCGAGCGGGTGGAGGCGTGCCGTGTGGGCGGGAGCGCGCAAAGCTTTTGCGTGTGTTGTAAACAGACAGACTCGTGGTTTATGAAGACATGATATATTTTTACAATAAACAAACGGACACCTACAGTGGCCAGCTAAACAAATGTATTTAAACACACACATACACACACCATACATCGCATGCTCCATCGTTACGTGATCATGTTGTTTACTTGCTGTGCTTAGCTTACACGCCGATAGTTAACAACACACAGACATTTGAAGCAGTTTTATTCACCGCATGCGGTTCCAACGCACGACTGTGAACCTTTATCATTGGGACTGCTCCATCTTTAAGTATTAGGCGATCTGCAAATCCGGCGTCGAACTGGGCCTATAACTATAACCGTCGAAATGAAGGGAACAAACAAGCACACTTGCACAACTCTGTTGCTGCTCTGGAAAAACAAAACCCATCCACAGGTCCCTTAACGCTGGGTTCTTTGGAAATTTGTGCAGTGTTGTCTTGCCCTGGCAACCAAAAACACACTTTTTTGGTGCCATTTTTTTTATTGCAGCGCAGCCGAGCCCAGCCGCGCTCTGACTGGCATAGGCGTACTCTCGCACGCACTAGGCTACAGCTGCGTGCGCCCTTCCGGGAGAAGTGCCCTTAAGACCCGTATAAGGAAATTCCGCCCACTCTGACGACACAATAGGCCGTATTCGAAAAAAACTTTCCGAAACTTGTGACGAACTTGTGACGAAAAAACTCACTATGCATGAAACAGCATTTCACCCCCCCCTTTAAAATACAACTTGATTTCATACAAATGGAAATTAAATCAAGTAAATCTGGTTAGTAATAAGTGAAGCTGGTAATGCTGTTTGTGGAGTTGTTTAATCCTCCTCTGCGGAGATCTGCAGAGATTTAATGTCTTCTTTTCTCTTCAGTTGATTTAATCTAAGCTGTGGCTGAAGTCAGTTGTAGTTGTTGCGTTTTTCTTTCCTTCTGTGATTCTGCTTGTTAAAAGTTAGGGTTCCATTTTAATACAATTCAACATGTTTAGTTTCAGCTTGTGTAAAAAGTTAGGGTTCCATGTTAATTAAACTCAACATGTTTAGTTTCAGCTTGTGTAAAAACTAAAGTGGTATAGGGAAACGGGTTCCCACGCGATTTGTGAGCAAAGTCAACTAATTTGGGTTAAAACATAAAAGTAGTAATGATCACTCGTAAGTTTAATTAGAAACAAAATCTGGGTTTACAAGTACCCAGATGAACATGACTGTTTATTCAAAGGAGTTCACATGATCAATCTGAAAAATGATAAATGGTTTAAAAGTTGCATTACATTATGTGTAATTTTTTACTATAAAATAATGTCAAATTTATGTTTTTTGTTGATAGTC
This sequence comes from Chrosomus eos, assembly GCA_036326025.1. Lineage (NCBI taxonomy): Eukaryota > Metazoa > Chordata > Actinopteri > Cypriniformes > Leuciscidae > Chrosomus > Chrosomus eos. The sequence continues at coordinate 18,959,873 of CM070818.1, read as the reverse complement.
ATCGTCACATAGGGAGAGTGGGGTAAGATGAGCCAGTGGGTAAGTTGGAAAATCCATCAGATCAGTGGCGAAGGACAGAAATATTGACAGGTCAACACTGCGGAGGTACATAAAAAAAGAAGGAGGTAAAGACAGTCAAAACAGTAGGGTACAGTGGAACAGCAGAAGCCAAGAGGGTCTTCACATTAGAGGTGGAAAAGGAGCTTGCCGATCAAATCAAAAAGTTGGCGGAGCAGTTTCATGGCCTCACTCCAAAGAAATGCTGTGAACTGGCATTCCAGTTTGCACAGAAAAACAACATCCCTGTCCCCAACAACTGGAAAGAGAAAGCTCTAGCGGGTAGGGTGTGTAGGAAATTCCATTATAAATTTAGGACAGGAAAAGCTGACATCTGTGGTTTCATGCCACGGTATCATGAAATTAATTAATTCTATTTTGTTAGGTCGAGATTGGTTCAAGAACTTTATTGCACGCCACCATCTTTCCTGTTGTATGCCTAAAGCAACATCTTTAGGAAGAGCTACAGCCTTCAACAAAACTACAGTCGGGAGTTCTTTGACAATCTGACTAAAGTGATGGACAGGTGACAGAATAAATTTATTCCATAATATTACAACAAATGAATGGCAACTATAGCAAGATACAAGATTTGCTGTACAATAAATTGTCATGTGTTTACTTGTCAGCCACAGTTACCAGGATATGTATTCAGGGCTGTTTAGTATGATTTTAGCATTGTTTGAAAAGCTTAACTATTCTGATTTTTTGCATCATGGCTCTTGTCTTTGTTTTATAGGTTTAAATTCCCTCCAAAGTCCAAACATGATTTATAATGTTGATGAAACAGCTGTCACAACAGTGCAGACACCAAAGCAAGTTGTGGCGGAAAAGGGAAAGAAACAAGTGGGGGCCTCACATCTGCCGAAAGAGGAGAGCTTGTGACTGTGGTCTGTGCAGTCAATGCTACTGGGAATGCAGTGCTTCCCATGTTCATCTTCCCAAGGGTTAGATACAAAGACCATTTCATTACAGGAGCACCTCCAGGATCAATTGGTTCCTCCACCAGATCTGGTTGGATCAATGAAGACATCTTTGCTGAGTTCCTTGAACATCTGGTTCAGCATACCAAGTGCTCCTCTGACCATCACATGCTGCTACTCCTTGATAACCACGAGGCCCATATTTCACTGAGGGCACTGGATTTAGCAAAGAGTAAGGTAATTGTTATGCTCACAATTCCACCCCACACATCTCATCGCCTGCAGCCTCTGGACAAGAGTGTCCATGGTCCATTCAAGACTTATTACAACAGAGCTCTTGATGGTTGGATGAGATCTAGCCCAGGCAAAAGAGCCACCATATACCACATCCCTGTATGTGTGAACGAGGCTTTCATGTCGGCAATGACATCTCTTGAATATCTCTTCTGGATTCAGGTCCACAGGGATTTTTCCTTACAACAGAGATATTTTCTCTGATGCAGAGTTTGAACCATCCATGGTGTCAGGCAGGCCAAACCCTGATGTGCTGTCTACTTCTGAAGAAGATCCACCCATGGCTTCAACCTCCACCTCTGCTGAGTTGCCTTCACAGGCATGTTCTTCAACATGTGGGGCAGATTCACTCCACACCTACCCTGGATATATGTCTCCCTCTGAAATTCTACCCTTACCCATAAGTCAGCAGCCTAGGGCACAGACAAAGAGAAAAGCGAGTGAAGACAAGGATCCTGACTGATACACCTGAAAAGCAGGCAATAGAAATGGAACATGAAAAGAGAAAAAAAGTAACCAACATCAAAGAACAAGGAAAGCCAAGAAGAAACAAACCAAGAAGAAAACCCCAGTGTACAGCAGCTCTGAGGAGAGTCCCACTTGATGACACTTCCAAGTATGACAGCTCCCAGGATGAGAGTAGTGAACCAGACATCTCAGATCTGTCAGTTTGTGACTTTATTATTGTGAATTTTGCGACCAAATGCAACAGCTACCATTATATTGGCTTGGTTGATAACCTTGAGGGCAATGAAGTGAATGCAAGATTCCTAAGAAGAATCCGAGGGAGCACTGGCAAAGACAAAGCCACCTTTGCATTCAAAGAAAATGATGTGGGATCTGTCCCACTGAGTGATGTGCTGAAGAAGCTTCCTAAACCTCGAAAGTTTGAAGGAACTGCAAGGAGGGAGCAACAACTCCTATTTCCCTGCAACCTTGATGGATGGAATGTCCAACAGTCAGTCTCACTGTGCTGAGGTCTGGAAGTTCAAACTGTTCTTTTGTTCTCACAAGTTCAAAACTGTGAAACTGTTTAACAAAATTGGAAGTGTGTGTGTGTGTGTGTGTGTGTGTGTGTGTGTGTGTGTGTGTGTGTGTGTGTGTGTGTGTGTGTGTGTGTGTGTGTGTGTGTGTGTGTGTGTGTGTGTGTGTGTGTGTGTGTTGTGTGTGTGTGTGTACGTGTGTGTAACAGCATAAGAAATACAGCATATAACCATATTTCTTGCTCCTGAAAACTGCTGGCAGTCCTTCACCTAACAGAAATGTTTAAAACTATTGTTCACCAATACAAAAAATAAAAGATTAAAGGAAAAAATAAACTTTAATTGGTTTGTTTTGTGTTGTTTGAGATAGCTTTAAAAAATAACATTGTTTGGAAAGGTAAGTGCATTATTAAATTATATATTTTTTAAAGAAGCATTATTTTTATGCTTGCATTAAAACGTGAAAAATAAAATGGTCAATTTACCCCCAGATGGCTCAATTTACCCACTGACTGGGATCAACTTACCCCTAGCCTGGAGTAAGTTGAGTCACATGAACACTTTTTTTTTCTGAGGTCATATTTTCAAGGCTCTTTGTTGTCATAGGTGCACTCTTATATTTTCAGTGGATAGGCAACATCCCAAATTAACAGTAGATGTCTTCATTGTACTTTTGTCTCAATTTCCCTTGCCTGGAGATCCACATAAGTAAAAACTGGCTCATCTTACCCACCCTCCCCTATTTACTTATGATTAGTGACCTATAGAAATAGTTAATATATTATCAAAATACTAAAACCTTCTTCTTTCAGGTTTGAATCAGACTTTTACATAGATTGGTTCAACCTTTAGTTGCCCTCCACTGACATCTGATGTCTGAAAAAGCAAGACAGTTGCAGATCTATACTCTTAGATGCCATGCTGAAATCCCAGAAACTTCCATTGATAATGCAGCAAAAGCTGCCAGTTCTTACCATTATCATCTAAAAGCAAACCTTTAACCTTTCAAATTAGCCACTATACACAAGATGTCGCTTAGGGTGCTTTCACACTAGCACTTTTGGTGTGCACCCGAGTTCAGTTCATTTGGAGGACGCTGTTTTCCGAACTCAGGGATCATTTGCAGTACATTCGCGGCAGATATGCCGTTATGTGCTGACGCTTTAAAAACAAAACTAAAGGTTCAAAAACCAAAACTAATAGTGAGATGAGCAACACTATGAATTTTGTCACCTTCTTTGTCGTTGATACCATGCAACAGGGGTAAACAGCTGCTGCTTTGATGACACAAGTGTAAAGTGGAACGTGCATTATGACGTTAAATTTCGTATCAAGTCCCACAAACTTGGTGTTAAAAATTGTTGAATTTGAATTTAGTTTCTTTACATTGTAACTGTGCAATATCTTATTTTACTTTATTGGAAATATATGAATCATTTTTCTAATTAAATATATTACATGTGTCCATATATTAAGTCTCCATCAATCTCATGTAATAAGGGAAACTTTAAAAGGTGTCATAAGTAATTTACATCATATTCACATCCTGAATTGACCCTTCGCGTGGAGTTTGATTGACAGGTGTTCTGACCAATCATACTTCGCCATCCGCCATTTTGTCGGATCAAGCAGTCAGGAGAGTTAGTCGATTAACATGGGAGGATTTGAACTTGAAAACCTGAATATACTGGCGCCTTTCCGCGGTTAAAACAACATTCCTTCTTATGTTTGTTCATGTTTATTTGATGCTATAAATGAACTAGAAGGAAGAGATGATCGGTTCACGAGCAGCTTTAACTGATGCTCTACAGCGATCTGTCACGGCACATTAAAGAGCCACAAAACGGTATTTATTGTTTAAATTTCTTTCAAAAAATGACCATATTTGAAAGGTGAGACTTTGTTTAATATGCTTAATATCAAAAGTAACCGAAAAGTAACCTGGTCTGTCCTGTCTGTCCGCGTGTTGTCACTCTCCTCTTTGCTCCGCGATGTATTTTTCACTGCGTGAGAACATGGTGAGAGCGTGAGAGCGGCGTAGCTTGTCGGAACATAGCGACAGTAACTAAGGAGGGCGGGTCTTTGCGAAGGGTCAATTACCCTACCAAATCTAATTTTCACAACAACACTATATTTGCCAACAGTACACACTTCTTTAACTGAGCATTTTACATTCTTGCAATCCACATTAAGTGTGAAATAAATAGATAATGCTCCATTTAGAAACTGTGTCATATATTAACCATTGCCATAGACTTAATGAATTTTACAGCATCCCTTCAAAATTATAGTCATAACCATAACTTAAACATGTTTATTGGCTATCTAGTTAAGCTGTGGCAATATTGAGCTATAATAATAAAATATGACTTCCATCATGACTGCTTTAGATCATCTTTAAAAAATAATAATAATAAAATAAAAAAATGTACTTGGTCATTTGGTAATTAATGATCATTTGTTAAATACAATCTGCTGAGTGGACATCTTCCTGTAGATAAATCTGCTCAAGGGAATAACAGAAAAACTCATAGTTGTAATGGTACTCACCACTTATTTGGCCTTGAAGACCTAAGGACACTCCGGAAAAGACACAAGTTTTCAGTTTCTCTTATGTATCTGCCTCAAGAAGAATTCAGGATATCCGAAGAATGATTTTACCCACAAATCATTACTCTCTCTTCCTTGAGGTATCTTCTGGCACGTCCTCTCAACACCCAACAAGACTAATATTTCTGAGCCTCACAGTTATCTAAACTCACTGTAATCTTACTGAAGGTATATGCCAGAGTGTCTCGTGTGCCAAAAATATCCCGGTGCTAATTGCTCATGTGACCTCTGTTTGCTCTGGTTCCTTCCTTCTGTAGAGGGTGTGGAGTGCGGAGTTGGACGGGTGAAATTAGTGCTGGATCAGCCTGAACTGAGCCGCCCCCATTCAGCCAGAGTCAGGCTGTCAGCACCTTCTCCATCTCCCCTGTGAGCTTCTACAGGATGAGGGGGGACAGAAAAGAGGTCTCATCCCTAAATTGAGCAGAGAAAGAAGGGTCTGACCAATCGCCCCTATCCTCAGTGGTCTCAGGTTACACCTGCTGCAGCGGGCCGCCTCAAATCAGCAGTAACTGATGAGCTTGCTGTCCAGATGAAACCAGAACCTTCCTGTCCTGTGCATCTGCCTTCAGGTTTACAGAGCTGATCAAATGGTGCAGAATAGAGATATATGCAAGAATCTGAATTAAAACTACTCATGACTGCTGCAAGTCATGATCAAAAATACAGTAATACTGCGAAATATTTCTAGCACCCATTACTCTTGTCTTGTGTCTCACATAACATAATTCATATAATATCATATATAAACATAGCATAATCTAATATATTTCAGCGCCCATTACTTTAGTCTTGTGTCTCACATAATATAATATATAACATAACATAATTATATTTCAGCACCCATTACTTTAGTCTTGTGTCTCACATAATATAATATATATTATGCAGTCTGATTAAAGCCACAAGCTTTTATTTCTTATAAAAGAAGACCTTTGACTTTTATTGTGTACTTTATAACAGTGTTTTTAAATTCATTATTCTTCACTGCCTGCCAGATTACGCCCCTTATTCTCCCAACCAAATAATAATAATAATAATACATTTTATTTCAGGGCGCCTTTCAAGACACCCAAGAATGCCTTACAGAGGAAAATTAAAAAAGAACATTATTACTAGCCCAACAATAATATCATATATAAAATCAAATACCAAACCAGAAAAGGAGACACAAAATTGTACAAATGACGGCATTTCTTTCAGTGCTTAAATTATCCTTATTTAGATGGCAAAATGTGATTGAAGTAATTATAATGCATAATAACTGTAATTAGACTGAATAACCACAAATCAGACAATTAATAATCATGACAGGCTTATGCTCAAGAAACATTTCTAATTGTCACAGCTGTAAACTGGTTGTACTGCTTAATATTTTTGTGGATAATGTGAAAAAAAAGTATTTATAAAAACATTTAGACTACAATCACTACAAGGCCAGAGGTCAAAGCCAGGACAGACATGACGACATGAGCCTCGATGGGCTGCTATCAGTCATGTAAACACTATAGCATGGGCAGTGATGTGAAATAAAGAGTCCGAAAAATATAATCCAATATTACTTTTTTATCAGGGAAGGAGAAAAGACTTTAACACAGGCTAACTCTATGATGAATTCAATAAACTTGATATAAATTATAAATGAGCAAAAGGGAAAAATCTCCATAAGCTGTCCATTTAAATCCTGAATGAGATTTGGTCCATTGAAAGAAAACTAATCCCCCACCTCTCTGGTGCTGTCCACGTGTGACCTATGAAAGTCAAAGATTCAACAGCATTCCCTGGTGGTTGTGTTGAGCACAGCAGAGTGTTACTACATTCTCACGCTGCTAAGGCCCAGCAGAGGATCATTGACTCTGACAGAAATAACTCCATCCTCTCACCATAGATATTTCATTCAGGCTTTAATGTAGGCAAGGTGGGAAACTGCCGTAACTAGAGCTCGGGGCTATTTGTCCTGTGATCAGTCCTGGCAGAGTGAGTTAAGAATGTATGTGTGTGTTATAGATGAGGGACATACATTTCATGGCTATAATTAAGCAAATAAATTGCAGCAATCAATGTCACCATTACAGCTTATTCTAGTATGGAGAGCAGTCAGACTTGATAATGTATGTATAGATTTAGTATGCAAAGACAGAATGTTACAGTTAAATGTGCTCCACAAAGAGCACAAAAAAGCGCAAGGAGAAAAAAAAGATGAAGTCTATATATTGACTTTTATATACCTATTTGAATATTGACTTTTTTTATACCTATTTGTGGCTTATATATATATATATATCCTGAATTGATTAATTCATACTATTATATTTAAAAGATATATAATCTATTTAGGCACAAGTTTGGAGTAATGATAAAAAAGCAGTGAGAAAAATATTCTAATATACACTATCGTTTAAAAGTTTGTGGTTAGTAAGATTTTTTTTCTTTTAAGATATTAGTACTTTATTCAGCTAGGATGCATTCAATTGATCATAAGTGACAGTGCATTTATAGTGACAAAAGATTTCTATTTCAAATAAATGTTATTCTTTTGAAATTTCGGTCACACTTTGGATTATTTTAAATAGTAATAATACTTCACAATATTACTTTTTTTAATAATTGCCTTGGTAAGTATAAGAGAATTCTTTTAAAAACATTTTAGAAAAAAATCTTACAGACCCCAAACTTTTGAACAAGTGTAGACTTACTGAATCAACCTGACAAAATGTATTTTCTTAGTCACTATTACTATTGTTCACACTTCGGCATAATTTTTTCCACATAATTTGTGCTACAGATATAAATGATAGTTCAAAAACAAAGTCTCTCTTTGACTTAGAACAACTTAACCATTACAATTTGACCATTAAATTTTGTCATGTAATGGTCAAATAGTATCGGTTAAATTGTTTTGCTCAAAATTATAAAATCACAGCAATTGTTGTCAAGTTTTCATTGACTAAGGATATGTTTACATGACTACTATGTACTAAACACAGACGATAACGTTGTCAAAACGATCCCCATTCACACGGATCACCGAAAATGACTAAAAAGGCTCTATTATACATGCCAGGCCTGTAGTTAGCGATGTCACTTTGTCAAGAAACACACCATGAACACGTAATATGTTTGCGTGAACATGTAATTTGCATGCACATGACATCACAGTTGTCACAAATTTACTTTTTTGTTGTTTACATGGAGACGGTAAAGGCATTGGTTTCAAAACCTTGCCCTTTTTCAAAAGCTTGCGTTTCCAGGAACAAGGTTGGCTAAATGATAAAAACAAATGTATTTTTTTTAAAGTACATTTGACACAGGACTAAATTAAATAGCTGACCAAATTAACACTATATTAAAAGGTACAACTTCTACGAAAACATTCAACATTCCAGTAGGCAAATGCATAAATAGCAGAGAGTATGAAATTTTAGGCTGATCACATCAAGACAAATGCAGTCCTCTCGGTGTGGTTGTCCGTTTTTGAGCATCAGTGGACAACTTCACCACTCTCTGTAGAGCCTTGCGGTCAAGGGCATAAACTCTGCCATGCAAAATAAGGCAAGAGTGTTTTTACTCTTTGCATCAGAAAAAGTAGGAGATGGTTTGAGAAGCCATCTAACCTTCCTAAGCATTTTGAAGAGTGCATTTTCTTGTTTAGAGAAGAAGTATTTGTTGACTCAGCATAAGAGTTCTGCTAATACTGATTGGTTCATGTTTCTCCGCCCAGCTTCCTAGAATCAATTACCAGATGCTTTGTGGAAAAGGTTGTTGTTCCTACACCACACTGCCAACAAGATCTCTTTAAATCATGCGTTTAAATCACTCCAACACAGGACACAGCACCACAAAACAACAAAGTCCTGCCCGAACAACGACTCCCTTGCAGGAAGATTGCTCCCTCAAATGTTACTTGGATAAATCCCAGGTAGCGTGACTTCCTGCAAAAGGAAATGAATGTTTGTTTTGGATGGATGACCTTTCTAAGAAACCAATACCACATCCACCTGCCTACTCTGACAATACATCCTCATGAGAGTGTCTATGATTTAGACTAATTTTCTTTGAGGAGTCAAAGCTGTAGTCATCAATAGCTTTAAAAAAGACAAATGGTCCTCCACACCATTTCAGAGAGAGCACATTGATTTTGATTTTGATTATTGAAAGAGCTCCTAGGTCTACATAACATTCAGTAAGAGTATGAAACTTTGTTCACATTCAGAAGAGAAACATGTTTAAAACAAAGGCATAATCTGCACAACCCTGCTGTTCAGAATAAACTAAATATTTGAGGCTTTATTTTAAATGCGCACCCGTGAGACTGTGAAGATCATAGTTCGATAGCAAAATCTCAAGTATTAGCCATTGGAATTTCCTTTTCCTTCAAAAAAGGAGGCCAGCTTCATGGTCTGAATAGCATAAAATTCCTCGTTCTAAACCCCACAGACTGAAACGTCTGGCGCAGAGAGCAAAATACACTGTTTACAAGCTCAAGTCATCTCAGCAGCTCCTTTTATGTTAAGTGAAGGCGAGAGAAAACGGCATCTCTGCAGTCATATACATTTGCTGGCTCACTTCTTACAAAACTTCTGCAGGAGACCTGACATCTGTGTTCAGTTAGAGAAAAAATAACTCTTTTTGGGTCCACATAAGTGTTGTTTTTGATAAGTATGCTAACTATTAAAGTTACTTGAAACTATAAAAAATCATTTTCATCAATTGAAGTAAAGGTAAAATATAAATATTATATGAAAAATTAGAAATGCCACCTTAAAATAAGTTCAAGACAAAGTACAAACTGAAATAAAAATGACAAAAGCACATATCCGAAACACTAAAAAAACTCAAATTAAAAAGAAAATGAAATAAAAGGTAAATATTAATAAATATACTATAATAGTATATAAACAACACTAAAATAACACCAATGAAAATAATCATTTCGTACATTCTGAGAATTTGCCATCTGATTAATTCTGATCCAACAAACTGCCCTGTTTACTTTGCCCTTTATTAACCTATATAATATTCTCATTACCTTTCCTCTGCTGATGTAGTTTCATCCTCTTCCTCACTGATAGTCTCCAATTTAATCTCCGTCCCCTCACGTCCAACATCCTGCTTGGTCACACGGCCCAACGGCAGGCAGCTGAAGAAGGTACCCATGCTGGCGGAGGCTTTAGCATCTCTACGGCCCCTATGTCTGCTGTCTCTTCGGTCTACAAACTTTCTCATGTACAGCAACACACATTGTTATATCTCAACCATGTTAGCGCGGGCTGGAGGGTTAAATACGACAAGTCAATCTGTGTCTGACTGAATGGCCCTGGTGACATACTGCAAAACATAAGCAGCCACTGTCCTCTCTCTCAATTACCTCATTGTTTTTCCTCTATCCCTTCCTCCTGTCAATGCTCTGTTATTACACCAAGTCCCATTTGTTTCGACCAGCACAAACAATGTGTTTTTAGCCTGTCATGGCTTTCATCTGTCATGGAAGATGTGATGGTACCATGGTACTTTGTGTCTGGTGTTCTTTCTCAAAGGAAGTATCATACAGTATACTATCTGGACAATATGGATGGCTTGAGGATACAATACAACAGTTGTTAGCAGCAAAACAGCACGACTGGTCTCCTACACTCCAGATTAGATCAGAATATGGCTGCCCTCAGGCAAGTTATTTAAACTGGACTCACAGTGGTACTCCCGGGTTGTGTGTCATTCATTTTGATTTCAGACTGAATTGAATTTAGGTAGCACAGGATGCTAGCCTGGTTCTACCAGACTCTCGTACATTTCATTTGTACAGAGAGTCTGGCCTCTCTCCATTGACAAGCGTTAACTTCCTTGAAGGCGCGTACTCTGCTGAAGTTTAAAACTATTGGATCTGCCGAAAGCCACTCTGGATCGGCCATAACCAATCGCTAACGTTTGGTCGTGACGTATGACGACTCAAACTAGCACACAACCTCAACCTCTGTTCACTGATTGGACCGGTAAAAAATTGATCGGAGAAAACCCAAGAATACAACACAATCCCAGACGTAGTACTGAAGGAAAATGAAAATTGAGCGGAAGTACGTAGGAGGGCAGAGCCAGGCTAAATATTCCGAAATATTCTCCACAACAGAGCGAATTGCATCCCGTGTCTCCATATCCGCAGTCGTTTTCGATTTCCCTAACCCAATCTTAAACTCATCGCTTAGCGTCTACGTCACGACTCTCAGCCCGCCCTCTGTTCAGTGATTGGCTGGCTGTTTTCAGGCCGGAGGAAAACGGATAGATAGGTCGCTATCTCCAACTGAGTACAGAAGCGAACTGAAATTGAGCGGAAGTACAAAGTCTGACATAATCAGGCTAACAGGATGCACAAAGAGTGCAAACAATGTGACACCATCAAAACATTTTGTGATTATCCCAACAAAGCAACAGAGTTTGTCCAACTAATGGAAAATGAAGGGAGTATTCAGAAAACCTTTTGTCTACATGCCTACCATGTGCCATTCAATTATTTGTCTACATTTTTATAAATACACTACTGTTCAAAGGTTGATTTTTTTTTTTGAAAGACAATACTTTTACTCAGCAAGGATGCATTAAATTTATCAAAAGTGGCAGTAAAGACATTTATAATGTTACAAAAATGTATATTTCAAATAAATGTTGATATTCTGATGAATAGAAAGTAAAAAAAAACATGTACAAAAATGTATCACGGCTTCCACAAACATTAAGAACATTGATAAGAAATATTTCTTGAGCACCAAATTAGCATATTGATTTCCTTTTTTTTTATTATTTTTTATTTTATTTAACAGTCAGACATACATACAAACCAACATAGTGTAGTAGTGAGCAATCTTGTAAATCCATAATTCCAGAAGTGACATAAAAGTGATTTAAGTGCTTGATCTAAGTGTGTATGTGAGCGGGTGTGAGTGTGGGTATGTGTATGTGTGTGTATGCATAAACAAAGTAACCATTTATTATTTATTACCATTGTCATTACCATCACCACCCCACTCCCCACTACCACCATATTGCCAATATTGTGTTGGTCGATTTTTATTTCCATCCTTCCTCCTATGTAACAATTGTCATTGTCAATCCTGTATAAAATAAAAGATGGTATAATAAGATAATATAAGATAACCTTCCCCCACATCTCATCAGTCCCTATCTTGTCCTAATTTTTTTTTTTTTTTTTTTTTTGTGTTATGTGCAATGTCTAAGGTGCATTAAAAGAGGGAGTACAGTGCGAGAGTGTCTCAAGTTGGGACAGAGATGCTGTCCCGTTGAAACCACTTCTCACCTGTCTTGCCTGCCCTGGTGTTTGTGAGGTTTTCCATATATACATATTCCTTTTTTTTTCTTTTTCTTTTTTTTCCCCCTATTCTATGTTGTGGTGCATTAAAAACCCATGAAGAGATAAGGGGGGAATTATTGCAGTAGTGATGACAATGATACTTCATTCCAATACAGCATTGACAATGGCAATATTGATGATTATAATAATAATGATAATAATAATATTAATAATAAACGATAATGATGATGGCAGTGGTGACCGCAATGATGAAAGCAAAGACAACAGCAATTACAACAATTAGCATATTGATTTCTGAAGGATCATTTGACACTGAAGACTGGAATGACGGCTAATGGAAATTCAGCTTTGCCATTATAGGAATAAATTTTAAAATATATTTAAGGAAAAAAAAATTAAATAGTTGTTTTAAATTGCAATAACATTTCACATACAGTTTTTATTGTATTTTTGATCAAATAAATGGAATACTGGTGATTATAAGAGACTTATTATAAGACATTTTAAAAATAACTTTACCGAAACCAACCTTTTGAAATAATTCTTTAAAAAATACAATAACATACAATTTTTAATACATTTAATTTTAGGGACAATTGTGGAAGGACATTCCATTTCTCTGATGAAGGGACGTTCTCAAAATTCCATGTCAGTATTTATTTTTATAAATTTATAGTTATTTGAAAACAGTGTGTAGAACATACTGTATTATATTGTGTGAAAGTAATCTACATAACATGGAATTAATAGGCATAGTCAGACTAAATTAATGATACATTAATTAATTATATAATTAACATATAATTAAATAAATAAATAAAAATTATGGTCGATTTTACTAAATGTTTAACTACTGAAATTCCTCAACTTGCAAGACAGTTTATATTTATCTTCCTGTCATTCTGTCATCCTGATTCAAATTCCAATTCAACATCCTGTGGGACACGGCCAATTCAATTCTAATTCCTGCTCATGAATTGAAAGGGAGCCAATTCTCACATTTGACCCAACCCTGGAATTCTCGAGACGATCAGTCATGCCTGGATTCATAAGCAGACCCCCCTGCTGCTGCTGGTGAGATACAAATAACACGATTTCCACAAGATAAATGATTAATGCCGCAGGTAGTTCAAAAGGAGCATTTCTCTTTTTTTCTCATGAGCAGTTCAGTCTGCAGCTCCACTGCGCAGAGCCCCCACCGCAACAGGAAAACATTAAGCAGTCCCGTCACAGCGAAAGGCTCCTGCCTCACTGAAAAACGCAGCATAATCACTTTATCCCCTATTCTCTTCAGAGAAAAGGGTAAGGGGGAGAGAGAAAGAGAGTGAGGTAATACTGGCACAAACATGCTGTCTCATAATGCCTCATGCGTATGCTGAGGAACATCTGAGGGATCAAACAGAACTAGTGAACAAGTCAAGACACCTCAATTTCAAATCAATCTAACTGAAGTGAGCATCTGCTACCGAGCAAGCATCCATCCTATGTAAACATTATGGTATGAAACAGCTGACTGAGATAAGCCAGAAAGAGCCACTGCACCTATAATATTACTATTTTTTTCTTATGCTGCAATATTTTGTCTGACGTACTGTGACGAAGCACAACCACTGCTCGGCGCTGAGGCGGACTACGAAAGCAAGCCAATCACACTTAGGGATTACACAAAGGAAACAAACACATTTCATTGGAGCGGTGTCATGTAAAGGTCACACACACACACACTCATAGTATTCATGACGAGGCCAAAAGAAAAAGTCTGACAATGTATAGCTATACAACACACACAAAATAGCTTTAAAAAAGCATTTGTATCAGACTGATGTTAGGGTTGTTGTATAAATCGCACGAAGACATCTCAACAAATCAGTCTTTAATCCAAACAGAATTATGCAGGAGAAAACAACCACATTAGCACAAACGAAACCAGCTTATATACACAGAGCAAACAAAGGGTAACTAAACAAGGAACACCTGAACTGAATGAATCAAACTGTGTAACCATGGAAACAAACAAGCAGAGAACAAAGAGAACAGAACTAATTAACATACTAGAAAACTAACTATGAAACTCATATGTATATGCTAAAGGCTAATTATGCTAATCATTGCAATAATAAATACATTTAGCAAATACCAGAGGCTGTTGAAGAACGTAGACAAATCATATCATAAATAATTATAAGCGTGTATTTATTTGGTGTCATGTTTTATCTGTCTCTTCCCTGTGCCTTTGTTGATATCAGACCAGCATCTGCATAATTATGTCATACAAAACATGTATAACTCCTAACTCCTGTTTTTTTCTCATGAGCTCCCTCTGTTGCTCTGACTGAAAGGAGGTGTGTGGAAGCTAAAGTTTAGCATGCTTGCTGCATGACATGGAGGTGCCAATGCGATCACTCAACAGTTTTCCTGATAAGCAGAAACAACTTAACACTCTGTCGTTTTTGTTCATACAGATAATGAGAACCAGAGAATCAGAGTAATGCATCATTCGAAACTGTAAAGAGTCTACTTTTATTTGTGTAAACTCACAATTACAACAAAACATGTTTTTGTAAAAGAAAAAAAAAACAGGATATGCTTTCTGCCATCTCAGCCTTCGTAAACTGGAGCGCTTGACAAAAATGAACAAACTCAGTGTATAGCCTACTTGCCTCACAGACATGAGAAATATATCTATAGAAAGCTTGAAATGTCTACTTTTAAACTAACCAATTTAAATAAAATACAAATACTCTCTGATTATGTAATCTGCAAGAAACCTGCATTTCTCTCTAAAGTAACTGCTCTTTCAGATATCGTTGGATTTCTGCAAATACAACTGGTTCAGAAATGACTGCTCATGTTTACAAATACACTTATTCTATGGTTGGGACAAAAAAAAAAGAAAAGTAGCAATGGGAAGATAATGCACCAATAGCTAACCTCTGTAACCAAATTCTGTACCTAAGCTAAACTGTTCATGTAAACACTGTTCGGATTCATCAATCGGAATGATTTCATTTCAATTGAAACTCAAATTGTCGATGTAAACATAGCTATTGTCTTGCTAAACGAAAAATACTTAAATAATAAACTTTATAAATCATTGCTTTCGGTATACTGCCATACGAGTGCTCAGAAAAGAGATGTGTACCATGTAACATAAGTGCGTTTTGAAGTTCGAACGAGAAGTGGCGTTCCTCCATGCTTGCGCGTTAGTTTCGCACAAATTTCACAACACACTTGCATCACGTCACAATGTCTCTCTTTTCAAACACATCGGGAATGGCATGAGTGTAAGTAAATCATACGATCATTTTAATTATTTGGGTGAACTATCCCTTTGAACGTGATTCCAGGGGGTTAGTAAATAAGCTAGGCTATTTATAGCCTGGCAAGCCAGACCTACATCAAGATGTTAGGTCTGGGAACTCACAATTGGTATACCTCAATCCGAGGGGCGGGATAAACGGTTGTCTTTCAAAACTCCTCGGCACGCAATAGGACAGCGCTACAACCAACCAGAGCAACGAACGGCTGTGGCTGAGTGAGTCCCATGCGTTTTTCCACCAGCGGAGCTAATTGACATATTACACTTTTGCCGTATCCCGTCGTTAAAGGTGCAGTGTGTAGCTTTTTGGCGACATCTAGCGGTTCGTTTGCGAGTTTACACTAAGGGCTCAGCCCACTGCTCACCCCTCCCTTTCGAAGAAGCTACGGTGGCTAAAACGGGACAAACATCGTCGTAGTGAGCCAGAGTAAAACAAGCCACAGCTAACATGGAGTACCACAGTCCATTATAAACCACATCATGGATAAAGTTTACAAAGCCATAGTCAGGTGAGGATCAAGGGTCTTAATACATAATATAATAATATTGGTCTGAGCTGTCGACACGACAGATCTCGTCACAGTTGTTGTAAATAATAGTAATCAGCTGATTGTCTCACAAACGTAACCAGCACATTCTCCCCACATAGCAAACCCATAATACAGCGAGGGAGTAGAACCACATGAAACTATGCAACTATAGATTTTTTCTAACAGGGTAGTAAAAGTTTAGCTGGCTAATATGAGCTGTTACTGTGGCTGAGCTGGTTAAAGTGTTAAGCCTTGTTTATACTCGACGCGTCCGCATGAGCCCAAAGGTGCGTGCGGCAAAAATGACGTGATTGTAATAACAGCACGCGTGCCTCCGCATCCCAATAGACACCACTTATTACACACAATAGTCTTTTTTCTCTGATTTTGGAAACTCGATCGACTTAAAATGCTTCCCAGATCGACGGGTTGGTGATTCCTGTAACTGTTTTCCGGTCAATGACAAGAGTATCCTACTAATCAGCTGTCTCACGAACGTAACCAGCACATTTATCCCCACATAGCAAAGCCATAACACAGCGAGGGTGAAGAATAAAGTTACATGAAACAATCCAACTACATATTTACACCACTGACATGGGAAAACACTCACGGTGTTTATGACTAGCTTCTAGCTTTCTGCGGCTTCTCTTTCAAGGTAGTGACGAAACGCGCTCTGTAACGCCAGGGATGGGCAACTCCGGTCCTCGAGGGCCACTGTCCTGCAGAGTTTAGCTCCAACCCTGACAAAAATTATTTTTTAGTAATCCTGAAAACATTGATTAGCTTGTTCAGGTGTGTTTAATTAGGGTTGGAGCTAAACTCTGCAGGACAGTGGCCCTCGAGGACCGGAGTTGCCCATCCCTGTGTAACGCTGTTTGTTCGCTGTCGGCTACGGTAGAAATATGACGTCATAATATGGCGGCCTTCATAGAAGGGGATTCCCGCACTTATGTAGATATAAATGCCTAATTCTAAGGTAATAAAAACATTACGGTTTATTAAGTAAGTTCTTTATACACAACTGAACACATAGTTATGGATGTCATATTGCA
Source organism: Chrosomus eos (assembly GCA_036326025.1). Taxonomy (NCBI): domain Eukaryota; kingdom Metazoa; phylum Chordata; class Actinopteri; order Cypriniformes; family Leuciscidae; genus Chrosomus; species Chrosomus eos. The sequence continues at coordinate 18,942,784 of CM070818.1, read as the reverse complement.
TTTCTGTTAATAAATAGTCAAAAATGTTACACACTGCACCTTTAAAACTCCAAACACATCTTCCTTTTTTAAGAATGACTTAAGTTACGTTTCGAAATACCACTGTTTGCCAGCAGCATCTTCTTTGTTTTCAAGAAACGTTAGTAGGGAAATCCCCTATGGAAATCACGCGGAACCGTCACAACTCTGCCGTCATTATGTTAAGCCCGCCCACCAACTCTATACACGATGTGATTGGCCTGACCAGAGTTTGGTTTTTCCAGCTCGAAAAGCCAACGGAGAGTTGCTAGACCACACTGGCTGCGAAATAACTTATTGCTGCCACTAGGGTGCGTCTAGATTTCTAGGCTTATTGTTCTGCCCCTAAATACAACCCTATCAAACTATCAATCCTCAATGTATCAAATCTAATCTTAAGCATCATTTATTAACTGTTAAATGTGAAGAAACACAGGAAGGTCTAGGCCATCCCAATAGGTCTCTGGGTTAAAATGAGTACTACGGTAAATGTTGTAATTAATATATAAAACATGACAGTTCACCTCAAAAACACTCAGTAGTAGCCTGATCTGGAGAGTATCTCTCCACTATATTTCCAACCGATGTGACAGCAGGTAATGTAGCATGACTCTACACCATCAGAAAATAAAAAGTCAAAAGGTCATTTGCAGGATGAGTGAGCTTTGCCTCTGAAATAAAGGTATGGGACTACTTAAAAACACATCTACACAGGAACAGTGACGCGTGGAGATGGTTGCTGGTTTGGCACAAATGCTGCTCCACTGACATTGCTGGGAGATGGTGCCTATAGGGAAATCCATCCTCTTTAATCAACATTTAAAGTGTTTTGCCTCCACTCTACTGAAACACATCATGGTTAATTAACTCATTGCGTCCTAAGAACTGCAGGAGACTGAACCAATAGTGGGGGGTGGGATCAACACACCATGAGTGGATCAGAAGAGAAAGGGCGATTGAGGTAAAAATACCCCCAAACTGAAATTCTACATTTTTTCCCAAGAGTTTGAGCTGTGGGAGTGCCAGAGAGCTAGTGTTTGGGAATCTGAATCTCTGTAGGCAGTCAATTTAGGGCTACAGTCTCATGGAAATACAACACTTCCACTGCAGCTCTAGTGGGATGTAAACCCAAATGACAAAAAGGATATTGTCCCAATAGGACACCATTGTGTCTAAGTGCCTTTGGGGAGATATAGAATTGCACAAATTCAGTACAGAATGACTTTTCTGAGTATCTGCTGGCTTTTTGGGGAGGAAAAACTGGGAAATTCTTGTTTAACATGTGCTCGTACACAAAATCCCAAATAATCAGAAGCTCTAACAGACATTCACTCAAGTGTAAATATATATGCAGTGGTGTGAATAAGTGTTGGCACCCATGCTAAAGTTGCCTAAAAAGAGGAATAAAAAATCATCTTTTGGATATTGATCTTAATGCCTTAATTAGAAAAATGAGGAAAACTCCAACCTTTAAGGACACAAATTTTCTTTGTGAATGAATAATGTATCATAAATAAATAAATGTTTTTCCTTAAAATACAGGGTGCATAAGTCAGTGCCCCCCTATGTTAAATTTCCATAGAGTCAGGCAGATTTTTATTTTTAAAAGCCAGTTATTTCATGGATCCAGGATAATAGGCATCCTGATCAAGTTCCCTTGGCCTTTGGAATTAAAATATCCCCACATCATCACACACCATTCACCATAGAGATTGGCATGGTTTTTCTTCAGTTAGCCTAATAGCTGGTTTGATTTGCATTGAAAGATGATCTTATGGAAAGTACCCCATGCCAATCTCTAGGCATGGTGAATGGTGTGTGATGATGTGGGGATATTTTAATTCCAAAGGCCAAGGGAACTTTATCAGGATGCCTATTATCCTGGATCCATGAAATAACTGGCTTTTAAAAATAAAAATCTGCCTGACTCTATGGGAATTTAACATAGGGGGGCACTGACTTATGCACCCTGTATTTTAAGGAAAAACATTTATTTATTTATGATACATTATTCATTCACAAAGAAAATTTGTGTCCTTAAAGGTTGGAGTTTTCCTCATTTTTCTAATTAAGGCATTAAGATCAATATCCAAAAGATGATTTTTTATTCCTCTTTTTAGGCAACTTTAGCATGGGTGCCAACACTTATTCACACCACTGTACTACCATCCCAAATTTTTTGGGATAAGCAGAAATCTCTTATGCTTACCAAAGCTGTACTACTTATACATTTAGTATATTTTAAAATGTAATTTATTCATTACTCCAATCTTCAGTGTCACATGATCCTTCAGAAACCATTCTAATATGCAGATTTGGTTTTATTATTATTATCATAAAAGTTGAAGAAAATAGTTGTGATGCTTAATTTTTTTGTGGAGAAATACTTTTTAGGATTATTTGATGAATAGAATGTTCAAAAGAACAGCATTTATTTAAAATAGTAAAGACATTTGTAATGTTGCAAAATATTTCTGTCACTTTCTGTCAAGTTTTGAATGGTAGTTTATATTCTCAAGAGGAGGATATTTTCTTCCTCCATCAGGGCTCATGTAAATGAGTTTGATTTTACTACGGCCGCTCACACAAACAGTCCCACCATTGTGTTGACTCCTCTTATTTCTAAAAAACCTGCTGCACAAGCAGCGGCTGTTGTCACGGCAGCGACATGCAGACTTGGCCTGAGCTCAGGCTGTTGGATGAGCAGTGAAGTGAAAGAAGGGGGTCTGGGGGGGGCGACCATGGACCTTACCATCAGGGTACACGCCAGGGTATTTCATTTAGTGTGAATTCTGAAACGAATGACAGAATTGCAGTTTGTTCTAGGGGTGTGCACAAATATTCGATCTGTAATTATTATTAGAAAAATACAAATATTATTCAAATTTTACTACGTTGCTTTACTGTGGCCGTAAATGCAGTGAAACCATGATAAATTCCAAGCACGCAAACTAAAACCCACAGTTATAATGCACTGGGTGGCACTGTGGAGCATGTAAACAAGTTGATTGTATTTGATCACAATGTCGTAGCCTACCTCGCAATGTTTCAAATTATTTCGATAAAAATTATCTAGCTAAATGATCTTACAAAATGGATTACTTTTGATCAAAATAATGAATGAAGCTGAGTTATCATCACCACCACATGAGAAATCACATGAAATCCAAACACAAGTCGAATGACTGCAGGTTAGACCAGCTGTACCCTAGTGAGCCGAGAAAATAACTGATAGACTGATAGAATGATCTAGAAACATGCTTCCTTTAAGTTTCGTCGAGGGAGAAAGGTTTAAGAACAGAAAACACAAATTGTAGAACACAAATCTGCAACATTTGTCAGCAGTGCGTATTTTCACCCGAGCATGTGCATATTGTTTTTCTCAACATGAACGTATATTGTTTAATGTTTTCTGCTAAACGAAAACCTCAATATACATAACTTAAACTTGTTGTGTATATTGCCTAATCGTAAGCTTGTTCAGAAATGGTGACAAAAACTTGATGAATAAAACGTGAGTTAAACGTCATTTTAATAAACTAATATTCCAATATTTGTTTTTTATGAGCCCAAATATTCAAACACAATTTTTTTAAATGCCCATCCCTAGTGCAATAGTTTGTTTTTCGAAGCATCAAAAATATTCCTTTCTAAAAAATGTAAAAGTTTTAAATCAGTAGACAAAGCACTCCAGAAAACATTGGTTGTGAAAATCAAATGACTTCAGCTACAAAAAAATTCTACTCCAAATAATCTGGCAAAAAGAGAAACATTGAACTAACCAATGGACTAAACACCTGGCACAAGAAGCTTTCAAACTCAAGGCAACCCTGACTGTCCTATAGGAAAAATCTCTTATGTGTGAACCTGCCAATATGAGCTCTTGGTAAGAGGAAGGACATACTGTCACTCTGATAAACAACACTGACCCTCGACCCTTCTGAAAAGCTGCTGAAGCGAGACAGATGTAGAGTGGAAAGGACGTCTCTCCACACAGGCACTATTCCTCACACGTCTGATCGTCCAGGCTGGAGGGAGGCCTGCTGAGACCACCTGCCATTCACTCTCTGAGGCTGAGAAACCAATGCAGATACAGAGATGAATCACCTCGACTCTTTATGACTCAGCCAAACCCTTCAGAAGTCCACTGAGTTCAATAGGTTTTCCTCACGCTGAGCTGACCTACGAGGACCTTTCAGAAATCATTTGTCCTGAGTCACAACCTCCTAATAAAGTCATATAGGTCATTGTAAGAATACAGGTGCCATGTGTCTGTCATATATGTACATCTGCATATATGCATATTGTGATGAAAAATATATTATAAAAATAAAAGCTGGCATTTGATCTTTCTCTCTCTACACAGTATCAGGCTTGTGCAAAATTCAGAATTTCAGATTATCTCCATTCAATTCATGAATTGGAATTTGAATTGAATTGACTCCGCCCCACAGAAGTTGAATTTGAATTGGAATTGGAATGACAGGAAGTGGAATTAAATTCATGGCAATTCAAAGAAATTCCACACAGTCACACACAGAAAGAATGTGTTGAATCTCACATACTTTCAGCATTAGGAAGGTTACTTTGGAAATGCAATTTCTTACTGTTATAAGTTACCCATTATAAATGTGGTTTGGATTACTGTATTTGGATTACTTTATCAATGTAAAGCAATTTCCTTTTAATTTGATTTGTAACTAATTAAATTATACATTTTACCTCAGTAAGACTAAATTTACATACAATTACATCAAAAGACATCTTTTGGACATCATTTTGTTCAGTGGGAACCCTGCAAACATTTTGTTCTAAATATATATATAAACAAATCTCCACATCAAATTGTTTTTTTTTTTTCTAAAGATTTACTAAAGTAATTCTGGGAAATGGAGTCATGTTCTATCATGTTCCACAAAATTACAATTACAATAAATCAAACTTAATTATTTGTTCTGTGACTAGAGCTTTTAACATTCATTGCTGGGGAAAATATTTCCTGTTAATGTAATCTGTACAAGTAGTTCAAACTAATATTATTTATAGAATATGTAATGCAATCATATCTGACATATACTGGAAAGCTTTATTGTTAAACACTTGACTTAAAATATCTATATGAATTTCTTAGAATTTGTTTTGAATTGCAATTCTGCTTCCTTTAATTCAAATTCGAATTGTAATTCTAGATCCTGTTTTTGACATCAATTCAAATTCAATTCAAATTCAAGAATTGAATTGGAATTAAGGAGTCATTCTCAATTCAATTCTGAATTGTGCACAAGCCTGCACAGTATATGCACACATTTAATTTGATTCAATATATATATTAACAGTAATATTATAACTATTATTACAGTTTAGAAGATTTAAAAAAAATGGAATTTATTCCTGTGATGGCAAAGTTGAATTACTGCAGTCTTCTGTGTCACATGATCCTTCAGAAATGTAAATGTCTTAAAACGCTCACTTTTGACCAATTTAATGTGTCCTTGCTGAATAGATCTATCAATGTAAAAAAAAAAAAATGTATAGACCCCAATCGTTTGACCAGAGTATGTAATACATTGGATTGTCAATAATTATATTCCAACATGTTAAAATGCATTAATTTATCTTGAAATTCCACAATAACACTAAGCCCCATTTACACTGCATGGTTCAAGTGACCAAATCCGATTTTTTCCTCTCATGTGGCACAGATCGGATATGACCCATGAACGTGTAAGCAGGAAAAAAACGCATGGATATTCCGATTTTCTCAGATCGGATTCAGGCCTCACTCATATGTGGTAATAAATCGGATACGTGCATTTACGTGTGCCATGGATAAATCGGATATTCCCCAGTAAATGCGAGTTGTACGTCATTAAAAAAGTGACGTCAACTCAGGTGGACACCACCAACTGAGATCACATGACTTATTATAGGCGTGAGGGAGGACGAAGGATAGGCTACACACAGTGGAGCAATGCGGAGGTTTCATGTCTTTTGAGTGTTTGGGGCGAAGAGACAGTGCGGGCAAAAATGCAGGGTTGTTACAAAAATAAATCCGTGTTTGAAGACATTTCACGAGATATGGGGAGGCACGGTTTTAAGCGCTCGTGGCTACAGTGCCACCAAAGATAAAAAGCTTAAAAAACAAATACAAAGCGAAAGCAAAACACTGGATAATTTTATTCGCATCTGCATCCATTTATTTCGTGCTGTTTTACTTCCTTTTCCGTGTCAGAACGTCTACATTTGGTAGTTTCAGCAGTGTATAGTGTCCAATGCAAAAATCGGATCTAAGCGTGTCGTCAAAAAAATCGGATATAGTCAGAAAATCGGATTTGGGCATCAAGACCAGCAGTGTAAATGCAGCCTAACAGAATTTTTTTAATCGTTTAAAATTTACTTAAAGAAACACCCTATGTCCCTATCAAAATGGAAAATGCATCGGTTTCCCAGAATGACCTCTTTAAAGGTCAACTGAAGATCGACCTTCAGTCTCCTGCATACAGACATGATGAGAACATGTCCCTATCTGTCTCAAAATGAGTGGGAACATCTGAGAGCATTTTTCCCCCATTCATATCACTTAATTAGATGAATGCTGGACGGATACAGACATAGCCTACAATAAATCCATTAGCTATACGTTTTATGGACTGTTTGGCATAATTCAATCCTGTAGTATATCAAACATAATTTGGATAATAATCCAGTATGCCGGACGCAGTCCCCCATGAACAACAAAAATAATAATCACATCAGCAGAAATGATGGTCTCTGAGAGTGGCTAATGTAACGCAAGCATGCTTTGTCTCAAGGACAGTCTAAGCATCACTCTCTCCCTACTGCTGCACATTTAACAACACCCAGTACGCTACTGTACACTACACTGTACAGTACTGCAGTCTACGGCAATGGATGTTGATTTATAAAACTACAAGAGGATAAAGAAAAATGATATCTTCTCATAAAGTTTGAAGTGAGGGGAAACCACACAGCCACTTAAGACTGCCAGTCTTTACACAAATGGTGCATGATAAATTCTTTGGCATAAGTGAGTCAAATAACCACAGACAGCAAACAAAGCAATTTAAACCACAAAATGGGCAGATTAAAGCAGTGGAAGGCAGAAAATAAGCGACAAAGTATGCAGCCTTTTCTGTTCTAGCCTTCTTCGCCTAAAAAAAAAAACAATAAGCTCCTTTTCTAGCACGTTAACACAAAATGACACAAAGACAATGTCCAGCAGGATCAAAACAGGAACTATAATGTCATTTAGCCCACAAATAAGTTCATTACTTTACAGTCTTGACATTTCAGCTCTCGAAAGGCCTCTGAGCTGCACTGTTCAGTATTTGACTGTGCCCAGATGCAGCACAATGAGTCCCTTCACATGCCCCACAATAAAACTGTCAGCAATAACACATTTCTAAAATCATTTTCTTTGACCTTTAAAACACCCCCCTCACTACAGCAGCATTGCCGGGATGCATTTTTCTGGTCAGACACCAGTGGAGCATTGAACTAACAAATAAACAGCTTTATGGGAAAGTGGTGCTTTTTTAGATGCAAAGAAGAGTGCAAGACACTAAAAGGCATTCAGGATTGCGTGGGCTACGTTGGTGGCACATCAAGATAACTGGGTGATTGGTAGATTTCTCAGATGCAGAGACTGCATGATATTTTGGCATCTGTGTACGATCCATATGAGACGTATGTTGAATAAAACAACTAATGAGTAATACAGAGGAAGGCCACATCTCAACCATACAACTTCAATAAAGAAACTGAGTTACCACCAGATGCATTAGGTCACTGTACGATTATGCACTTTATATACTCTGGTGAATGTGTTCAAGGACTTTCCTAAGCTAATATTAAAAATAAGCCACAAGTAAACACTCTTTTCACTGCAATCCTGCAGCAAATCATTGCATGGCAATTGTGTAGAAGGCAGCAAAGATGGACTCTGCAAAATCTTATCTAGTAGCTTCACATTGCCTCTCATTTGCTTCTGCTGCCCCAATTGGTTTGTTAATGTGCGGCATAAAGTGCAAATCACATCTTTCACATGTTTACTGTTTACTGCAATCACATGTTTACTGCCAGCTGTGGGGTTGATTTCTTTGATTAAACAAACTAATTGTCTGTCGGCAGAAAAATAAAAAAGTTCTTATGTCACATGGAACAGTAAAAGACGTAGAATAACTATGAATAACTAGATACTTTGGCTATGATGATGTTGGTTTGGTTGCGATTTCCACAGTAGTGGAGCTGAATGGGTAAAGTGACTTTGGAAAGTCAAGCCACCATGAATTGGCTGTATGATCTCGCCATACATCTCTGTCATTCCACGGGCATATGGGCACATGCACGTACAGACAGAGTACAACATCCGCTAAACGGGGAGGGTTAAGGTCCTGCACATTGTCGTACATGAGGAGAATTTTAATGAGAAAACCTCATCCAGTCCTGCTGGGCAATGCCCTTTATTTCCAGCATTAAATGGGCACAGAGAGAGGTAATGGGCTGCATGGGTGACTGTAAACAATAGTGAGGGCCCTATAATCAGAATTAATGATTCTCTTTGTCATCATATAGCTTAGATCAAACACAATCAGATCTTCTTCCAATTATCACTTGTAATTTAAAGTCATCCAAGAAAACTATAGACAGGTAAAGCTATAACTGAAAAATGCTGTGCTGATCTCAAATTCTACCAAACTATACAAAGGTTAAAAAAAAAACATGTTAAATTGATAACAGAATGTTTTAATAAATGTAATACTGAAATATTCCAACATTAAAACACTCCATTCAGATGAAATACTGAAAATAGCATCTACTGGTTCCAAGGGAAATCATCTTTTACAGCATGAACTGGCTCATTAATACAAACGTATTTAATACATTTGTACAGAATTACCTTGGGAAACATTATCTAGGGAACTACTGCAACGCTTAAGACATCTTATTGCATCATATAGATATATTTGCTTTTATTTATGTACTATTCATGCTACCAATTCACAATAGCATCAAGAACAACTTTGTTTTAAATGTAATCACAAACTGAAGAGGATGACAAAAACACAATTTTATACAATATCAATATCTACATAAACAAAAAATTGTTGTCGTTGACAGGCTAAGCCACACATCCAGTCATATTCAGGCTATAGGCAACGTTCTATACAGCAGCACTGACCACAGCAATAGTCCAATACTCAGCACAGGGCTTCTCAAACCTGTCCTGAGGAGGACACCCATTCAACTCATCAGCTCATTAGTAGACTGAGGGAGACATCTAGGCTGAATCCGAAAACACCCCTTATATACCCTCGAAAAAGGGCGTTATTTGAGATGACAGCCAGTGGTGTCCGAAACCATAGTGGACGTTATTGAGTGCACTTATTCTATCCCACATTGAACCACAACAAGTGTACAATCGATGTACGCTCAACAGCTGTCCGAATTCATAAACTCATTTTCATTCACTCCTTCAAGTGAACAGTATTAGTGGACTAACGTAGGGAATCGTGAATGAGGATTTAGGGGGCGATTTCGGATTCAGCCCCAGAATGCAATGGTGGGGGTCCTCTGGACAGGTTTAAGAAGCACTGTCTTAGCAGCTAATGGTTCCAGGCAGCTCACTTAGCTGTACTTCTCTCCCTGCCAAAGTCCACTTCATCTCACTTCTGCTGCCCATGAGTCTCCTCACCTACTAAACATGGTGCATGGATGTTGACAAATGGATAGGTTGACCGATTACTAGACGAATGAATAGACAGACAGACAGACGGATGGATGGAAATCAGTTTGATCACTGTAGTGATAACTGGACAAACCAATGGATAAACAGACTGATAGTTGGAAATTAGTACTCTAATTTCATTCCCACAATCTACACTCAAGAGCAATTCGGCAGTGGACAAACCAATGGATAAACAGACTGATAGATGGAAATTACTCCGTACTCTAATTTCATTCCCACAATCTACACTCAAGAGCAATTCGGCAGTAAACATTCAAACATTCAATCAGTCCTCCGACTGGATTCATAAATCTGTCTTTTCTTGACTCATGGAGGCTCGAGCAGACAGCGGACACTGATCACTGCGAGAGACGGGAGTGAGTGAGCGCTCGTTGGGGAGGGCTTTGCAGTTGCACTCGCATCCTCACGGTCTCACAAAGACAAAAACAGAAATTTACTGTCGCTTACTTTATAAAGTAGCTGGCGCCTTCCTCGGTGAAGCCCTCTTCCCATCCCCGCGGTAAATCTAATGGGAGATAAATATTTGTACAAAACTCCATTAAGTTTTTAATGAAAAAGAAAGTAGCCCTCCATCAATTATACAAAGGACATTCCACAGCTTACTTTCAGTGGCGGCGCCAGGGGGGAGCTAGGTGGTGCTGTAGCTCCCCCTATAATAGCCATAGCACCCTCCCAGCACCCCCAAGAAATGTCCGTGATTTTTTTATATTTATATTTAAATGTCATGTTTGAATAGTCTTTTTCATGTTGTTAAAATGGTATTAAAGAATAATTAAAAAATATATATTTAGTCTAAAAAAAACATGAGGCCCAAACAGGCGATCTTCTTTGGCCAATGGACGCGGCGCCCGGTGAACGTTTGCAGACATCCCAAGTCTCACGTATATAGATAGCGGCTCCCTGATGGCCGCAAATTAGTTCAAATCTCCCGTAATCTAAGCTCCAAACGTGTATCGCGCGCAAGACAGAGAGAACGAGAGACCTTGCGTGTGGTGTGTGTGTGTGTGTTTGTGTGTAAATGTGCGTGTGCGTGTATTCAAGAATAATTAAATATATATATATATTTAGTCTAAAAAAACATGAGGCCCAAACTGGCGATCTTCTTTTGCCAATGGACGCGGCGCCCGGTGAACGTTTGCAGACATCCAAAATCTCACTTGTATAGATAGCGTCTCCCTGATGGCCGCAAATTAGTTCAAATCTCCCGGAATCTAAGCTCCAAACGTGTAGCGCGCGCAAGACAGAGAGAGCGAGAGACCCCCCCCCCCCCCCCCCCCCCCCCCGGCAACAAAACCGAACAATCGGCCCAAAATTCAAAGCACCGTCTATGAAGTTTTGAGCATCCCCATAGCACCTGCAACAGAAAATCTCTGGCGCCGCCACTGCTTACTTTAAACACTCACTTGCAGTAGCCTATCCGACTAAAGATTCAAAGTTTAGACTAGAAAGCATGGTTTATTACTGTACCAACCTGATCGTATCATGTGTCCCGAGTTGACAGGTTCACCAGTGCGGGGATGGAGCCAAGTAGTGCCGCGAGTTTTGTCGCTGGAAAACAGAAACACCTGTTACGAGACCCATTGGAAAATGTGCAGATTTACCAGAACCACCACAGTACACCGCAACGACTGTGATTAAACCCATAGTATGCTGCTTACTTGATGAAAAAAACCCTGCCATCCCTGCACACTCCGTAGGACCAGTGATCAGGTAGTGTGTCCCGCCCGAGCGGAGCCGCCATGATCCCGGTTTAAAGTGAGAGAAGCGCCGCAGAGTTTCCAGGGAATCGGACAGTCCGATAATCACCACTAGGGCTGCACTGCTGTTTAAAGGGGCAGGCCAAACTTGGAGAAAGTCTTTTGTCCCAGTTCTAAGCCGACAGAAAAGAATGAGGGCATCACTATTTGGGCGGGATGTTGATGCTGTGAGTGCAATGTCGCCCTCGAAATTCTACCTTTTATTACAGCAAAGCAGCTGTAAGATGCTTCATGCATAGCCTATACTCACACAGATCCGAGTTACACTTGACCTGAACAGATTAACATTCCCGAAAATCACACGTGCATTCTGAAACAGTTGGATAATTGTTCACCTTGTCAGATTTAAAGCCAGATTGCGTTAAAAATGTGTTGTGCTCATGACAACAGAGATTTGAGGTTCTAAAGCTCTCTAGGCGAACTAATGATTGAAATGACAATATTACAAGGTGATTATTTTAGTCAGGTTAACCAAGACCTAACATGGTTATCCTATGTGATTCCCAGCCAAAATATCTAACTGAGAAACCATATCTTACTGATTAAACTTTTTTCTTGAATTACAGACATTCCGAGAAAGTTCCTTGCTGACAAAACGCAACGTTGCTTTGTTCGAGAATCGAGGCACTCTACCTGCGTGCAATATTCTCCGAAGCGCCAGTGGCAGGCTAATCATCACGTACTTTGATTAACAGGTGTGTTAGATAGTTCATTGATGTTTAGTGATAGTTGGCTATATTCAAGAGTAGCCACTAAATACCAGTATCTACACTGACTGTTTTCTATTAAGTTTTTTCAATTTTTCAAATTTTGTAATGACACAACTTCCTCATTAAAGCAAATGTGCTCATATGTCTCATAGAATGAGAAATCTAGTCACGCAACTCATATTACTCTCCCATACATTCTTGATGATAGCAACAGGAACACACCCGCTCAAACTTCTCACTAAGGCAGGGCAGAGTCACAACAAAAGAAACAATCCAACTGCAACAACAGCGATTATCATTCCACATGGGCTATGCTAGCCAAACATAGTCTTTCTTCTGGCCTCTAGTTGAGATTGACCTTATACTGTAAAATACTTGTGCGTGTGTGGGAGCAAATGGAAACAAAGTGTTTAAAATGAATGGCATTATTTAGAGTGCAGCACAAACAGCATGTGAGGATATTTCATTGAATACAAATATTGTAACTGTTTTCTTTAAATAAGCCCAAAAAAGTAATGCAAAAGGAAATGCATTTTTTTTAATAATGTAATTTTAGAAATGCACTATTCAGAAACCTGTTATTAATTTATTTATCATTCCCCTCGCAAAAGTGTCTTATAATCAGGGTTAACAGAGAAAAATAAGAAGTATTCAGCTGGTCATTCAAGTTTATGTCACCCCTGCAGAGACAATGTAGGCCTAATGTAAAACAAAACAACTTTTTATATACTATAATGTGACTGGAATCTTCATCTCATGTGAGTGTACATTATTGTAAAAAGTGCTCTTCCTTATATGTAACATATGGCAGAGAAAGGACTGAGTGCACCTCTAAAGGTCATTCAGTGCTGGCAGCAGTAATGTATGAAGGAAGGTCATGATGTTTTTTTCTTGTTTGTGTGTGTACCAGAGTGAATAAAAATGACACAGCTGAGGGTTTCGATCTATTAGCTCTATACTACGTATGATCGCCTCTGGCTGAACTGAGAATGAGCCATCTCAACCAGCATTACAATAATGCTTACACTGCGTCAAACCGGACTTGTCCTGTCTTCTCATGCCATCCAAATTTCATCCTGGATAAGAGGCACCGCTCAAAGTGTCACGCTGTATATATCAATGTACCAAAAGACAAGGACTGTATTACTGTCAAACTGCTGGAACCTTTCATAGTGGGTTCAGGCTTGTGCAAAATTCAGAATTTCAGAATTAGTCTCCATTCAATTCATGAATTGGAATTTGAATTGAATTGACTCCGCCCCACAGGAAGTTGAATTTGAATTTGAATTGGAATGACAGGAAGTGGAATTAAATTCATGGCAATTCAAAGAAATTCCACACAGTCACACAACAGAAAGAATGTGTTGCATCTCACATACTTTCAGCATTAGGAAGGTTACTTTGGAAATGCAATTTCTTACTGTTATAAGTTACCCATTATAAATGTGGTTTGGATTACTGTATTTGGATTACTTTATCAATGTAAAGCAATTTCCTTTTAATTTGATTTGTAACTAATTAAATTATACATTTTACCTCAGTAAGACTAAATTTACATACAATTACATCAAAAGACATCTTTTGGACATCATTTTGTTCAGTGGGAACCCTGCAAACATTTTGTTCTAAATATATATATAAACAAATCTCCACATCAAATTGTTTTTTTTTTTTCTAAAGATTTACTAAAGTAATTCTGGGAAATGGAGTCATGTTCTATCATGTTCCACAAAATTACAATTACAATAAATCAAACTTAATTATTTGTTCTGTGACTAGAGCTTTTAACATTCATTGCTGGGGGAAAATATTTCCTGTTAATGTAATCTGTACAAGTAGTTCAAACTAATATTATTTATAGAATATGTAATGCAATCATATCTGACATATACTGTAAAGCTTTATTGTTAAACACTTGACTTAAAATATCTATATGAATTTCTTAGAATTTGTTTTGAATTGCAATTCTGCTTCCTTTAATTCAAATTCGAATTGTAATTCTAGATCCTGTTTTTGACCCATCAATTCAAATTCAAGAATTGAATTGGAATTAAGGAGTCATTCTCAATTCAATTCTGAATTGTGCACAAGCCTGGTGGGTTCCCTATATTTAAATTCATTGTATTTATAAGATTTACATCCTAGTAGAGTGATATATTGCATTTTAAAATACAATAAACATGAACATGAGGTTGTAATGAAAAATATGTCTTTTTCTGGCTTTTTCTGGTATTATATATATATATATATATATATATATATTAATGACAAAGCAAAAAACAGATTTGTGACAACTTTGCAAATTTATTAAAAAGGAAAAACTGAAATGAGTACATTGCTGGCCACTCAAGGAATTCACAGAGTTGTCCATGAGCCACTCTTGCATGGTCTTAGCTGTGTGCTTAGGGCCATTGTCCTGTTGGAAGGCTTCTGCTTAATCCGAGGTTCTGAGTGCTCTGGACAAGGTTTTCAGTATGGCCATCTCTATATTTTGCTGCATTGAGCTTTCCCTCTATACGAGTCACCAAATCTGAAGATCACTGCCCCAACAAGATGCTGCTACCACCCATACGATACATTACTGTTGGGATGGTATTGTGCAGGTGATGAGCAGAGACTGGTTTCTTGTTTCTTTCAGTCTGAAAGAGTCCTTTAGGTGCTTTTTTGTTGATTCAAAGTGGGGATTCATGTGTCTTCACTAAGAGAGGCATGAGTCTGGCCACTCTGCAATAAAGATTGGTGGAGTGTTGCAGTGATGTTTGTCCTTCTGTAAGTTTCTCCCATCTCCAATTATTCTCATGGAGCTCAAGAGTGACCATCAGCATCTTGGTCACCATTCTAACTTCTCCATCGATTGCTCAGTTTGGCCAGGAGGCCAGCTCTAGGAAGAGTCCTGGTTGTTCCAAACTTCTTTTATTCATGATTATGGAGGCTACATGATCTGTGAACCCCAATAAAAGGTCTAACAGCTAAAAATGCATATCAGAGCAAAAACCAAGCCATGAGGTCAAAAGAATTTAGAGAGCTCAGAAATAGGTAGTTCTTTTGACCTTATGGCTTGATTTTTGCTCTGATGGGCATTTTCAGCTGTTAGACCTTTTATTGAGAGGTGTGTGACTTGAAGTGTAACATCTATAAATAAAATTGGAATGCTCCTGAGCTAAATTTCAAAAGTCCAAGGATGCGAATATACTAATGCAATGTTATTATTTCAGTTTTTATTTTAAGTACATTTTCAAAAGTATCTGAAAACCAAATTTGTTTTTTGCTTTGTCATTATGGTGGAGTGTAGATTTATGTGGGAAAAAAAGTATTTTAAATCAGTTTAGCATACGTCTGCAACATAAAATGTGAAAAAAAATAAGGGGTACGAATTCTTGTGTTGATCCTGCATATCCTACTTGGCAAATTCATGGTCACCATGTGAATTGGCTGGGATAAAAAGCATGATTGATGTAAATTGTGCGCGAAACACGTGAATTTCCCTTGTATTCCTGATTTACACTCTGTTTTTACACTCTGTTCTCACCAAGAACAGCCATTTGACTCCAGTTGTGTATCTACATCAAACACTTCAGAGCCGTATAAATATTTTAGCACAGAATCCCTTTGGAGTTGCTTTTGTCGGCGAGCCTTTTGTTGGTTTGATGCAATTTTCCCCCTAAGCATGACTTAAATCCAACAGAAGAGACACTGATGATACAGAATGGAAAAAGATGCTTGTGGCTGCAGTGTTGGTATTTGCTACAAAGGCAGCTGCTGCTGTGGGTTTATTCTATTTATTTTCTGACAAATCATTTCAATTCTTTTACTGATCTACATAGCATTTCTTCCACTACTGAAATACATAAATAATAGATTATTTCGAAAGAAGACATTGGCATTCGTAAGACCCCTAAAACTCTTGTTCATGAAAAAATCAAGCAAAAAAAAAAAAAAAAAAAAGACATCTGCAGAGGGCACTTTGATATTGTGTCAGCAGTTTTATACAGCCGAGTCCCTTGGCTTTGACTGACAAGCAGTTCATGTTGATTTGGGATTAGATGTGATTGACAGAACTGTAACCCTACAGAGGTACACCAGCACCATGGGACCTGACCGTCCGTCTTCCATGTTGTGCCCCTAGTCCGCCTGAATAAAACACCACATGCCTAAAAAAGAGCACAGCACATGTTCAGCTAATAGGCTTGTTTGAATTAGGGGCTTTCTTTAATACCACTTAAAAGGTCTTCCGGCGTCTACTCTGTCTTATCCCTTGCAGTCGCACACATTCAGTGATGGGGTGCAGTCCTGCGCAGCTCTGCAGTATGGTTTCCTCAACACTGCCAGCAGCTCACAATGCTGCAAGGTGACTCAGTGTTACTTTTCTCTCACAGGAGAGGTTCATACAGAGGCAACTGCAGTTGAATCGCTGCATACAGAATACAGTGATCTGCAGTGAGCGACTCTCAAGATGCCGTCTTCCTGTTTAAGGAGGTTTTCTTAAACCTTTGAAAAAATGTGCGCATGCATGTCTTAAATCTGCTAATTGATTAATAATGAATATATTTGCAAATGTGCATTTAAAACAGTTTCAGTAGGCTACATCATATGAAATTATAAAACTATTCCAAATATTTATGTTTATTGAAATAAAGCTGAAATAAAATATATTATTTAAAAAACTTAAACTAAATGAAAATTAGAAATGAAATAAGTTTGAGTTTAAAACGCTAGAATTATTAACATATATATATATATATAAAAACTAAAACAAATTAAAACTGAAGTAAAAAAAATTAAACCTACATAGACATTTTTTTTAATAAATAAAAATGTGCCAAAAGCACATGACAAAATGACTAAAAATTGTAACTAAACTAAACTTGAAAAATAAAAATAGAAAAATAAAAGCTGATTTAAAATACCAAAAAATAGTACTATGTACACATCTACGGTAAAAACCGCTTTTAAGTGTTAGATAACACTGTAAAAAAGTGATTAGTTGACTTAACTTAAAAAAGTAAGGAAAGCCACTGCCTTAAAGTTATTAAGTGAATAAACTTCACATAATTGACAAAATTAAGTTGTCAACTTGACCATTTTATTTCAATTACACATGAATTTATTACTTGATAACTTTAAGGCAATGGCTTTCCTCAATTTTTTAAGATAAGTCAATTGATCTTTTTACAGTGAAAGTGTATTTTATTTAATTTCACAGCTTAAACAAACTCATCTCAGTGATGTGACCTCTGTCAGCACTTAATTTATTTTAATAACTAAAAACGAGTTATGGTGCTGTTCATAATAGACCATCACATCTTTTCAGAGCTTTACAGAAACACCTGCTTTGCTACATTGATGATTGGAATGACACCGAATGCTTTTTGTATAAAAACAGACTCCATTCTTAAACAAAGTTAAATGTTTAAAGCATATAAAAGGTGCCGGTTATAAAAGGCTGACTGAAGACATCCTTAACCATTTTTTTTATTTTTTTTTTTCAAAAATGACAAAATGAATATGTCTATTTGCACTTATTATTAAAAAAAAATACTGTATACCAGGCGACTATTTCATTCAATATATTCTATTATACGCATTTATTAATGCAGGAGTTATAATATTCATCATTTCACACTTTTGGAAGAATTTTAGCAGGCCACCATTAACACAAATTTCTTATGGTGAGTGAACACTGACCTCTAGTGGACAATGATTAATATTTTGTATAACGCTGTCAATTTTGTCAGACAATTTATCAACATATTGCAACTTCTTAAGCAGGAGTGGGCAATTCTTCCCTCATTGTGACGCACTTTCCAGCTCTAACCTTAATCAAACACACATGAACAAGCTAATCAAGGTCTTCGGGGTTACCAAAAAGTAACAGGCAGGTGATTTTGATCAGGTTGCATAGCCCTGTTCTAAAGCAATTTTCCTCTGTAGTCTTTCTCTGCACGTAGAGTTACTAATCTTAATCTAATGTAATAATATGCATAATATTCTATGGATACATATATTGAATCAGCTAGCCAACTTTTATTATTAAACTTACTGGGCCATGCAGATGTTCCTGAAAATAGTAACATTTTAGCTCTATCAAGACATAGCAGTTATGGTGAATACAGACAGAAAGTTTGGATTGTCTGTCTAAATTTCAGTGGTTTCACAATCCAATACAGGTGCACAAACATTTGTTGTGTTGCAAGAATTTCATCTAGATCAATTTTTTTTTTTCAATTAGAGTGTTAAATGACAGTTGTAATTGTATCTGTCCATTCAGTGAAGTTCATGTCCACAAGACAAAGTACTAAATTGACCTGCTTTCTCTTCTTGCTATTCTATTGTAACAATGGCCACACTAGCCATGTTGAGCAGTGATTTAACAAACCCATTTATTCTCAATGTCCTTTATACAAGGGTTTCTACATATTTCAAAATTTCATACTTCTCCAGACTCAAATTCCCAAACATCCTCCATTTTTCAGACCAATTTAACAAATGGTTCATACAGCATTATTTTTGGTATATGGAAGTCATCTGTATACATTTTCTTCCATTGGTTTTCTCGAAGTGATAACATGCTTACAAAAGAAACCTAAAACGCTTTATAACCAGCATATATTTATGCCTGACAGATCAGTTTGATACTGTAAATGTGGATGTTACACGATCACCAAACAGCAAAGTACAGTCCAATTTAGATGATTGTTTTCTCCTTTATCTGCTGCTGATGTGAGCGTAACACACTGCCTAGAAACCCTGTTAACACAAAAAACATGCACTACACAATGTTGCCACAATTCAATAGCTCGACTGAATCTTCACAACTGCATCACCCATAAATTAATTGTTTGAACATGCACAAATACAAGTGAATATTCAGTTACAATGGATTCTGAACAAGATGTTTACATGACCAAATTAAATTCAAATGAATACAGGCATGTGGCAGCTGTATTCTACTCCGAAACATCTATTAGGATCACCACAGTTCTGTACCCAACTTGAGTAAAGAAAATCAGTCTGACAACAGAAACAAATGAATTGATCCAAATATCTTTATTTGTCCAAAAAAATTGCAGATTTATGCCACCAGTGCAGAAGCTGTGGAGGATTCGCTGTGGATAAAAACAAATGAATCAGTTTAAAGATTCAGTGGGGGAAATGCATTTTTAAAGACAAAGCAGCTTTTTGTGTGAAGGGGACTGGCAGTGGTGGCACATTCAAGCCAAACTGCTAATTTACCTCCAAACTTGATCTAGCACATACGAAATATCTCAGTTCTTACAAGTGAAGAATGGGACAATGAAATGTGCACTACACATACAGGAGAGATTTCAATTTTGGTTATAAAACAACACTCACTACTTCCAGTTGGGGGCAAGTACTCTCTTGGTCTTGTAGTAGCGGGCAAGCCTGTGGATTCTGCTCTCAACCAGAATCAGGCGGAACTTAGCATCCTTGTCCTGCAAAACAAGTGATAATGGTGAGAAAACTGTTGAAGTGCACTGAACTGATTTGTCTAGAAATCTCCTAAATCGCATGCGATTTAATTGATTACCTTTCTGTTCCTTTCCAAGTGCTTCCTCACAGCAACAGCCTTCTTGATAAGGTGGTAGAGATCCTCAGGCAGATCAGGGGCCAGGCCTTTGGACTTCAGGATCCTAAGGATCTTGTTGCCAGTGACAAAACGCACCTGAGCAACACCATGGGAATCCCTTAGGATCACACCTAATGAGGAGAGCAAGAGATATCAGCTTGAGAATGAAATTGTGCAGACAGACACAATATGGGCTGCTACATTTAGTTTACAAATATGAAAACAAGAAGAAAAGTTGAAGTGCCCATTAAGATGCATAAACAATAAGCCTATAAAGTGACAACTGAACATGAAAGCATTATCTCTCTTCTATTGGAAATCAGACTACAAATGTAAGTGCCTCAGCTGTAACTATTTTACCAATCCGACTGCATTCATTTTATTTATTCTAGTTTAATTTGTTCTATTTTTAACGTACTTGATTTCGAACTTGTCTTTGCATGATAATTCTGTATGAAATGTGCTATAGAAAATCCTGTGAAATGTATGTTCTACAATGGACATGACTCGCAGTAACATTCATTTTATCTCAGTCAGAACTTACCGATCTGTGAGGGGGTCAGACCCTTCTTGGCCAGTTTGAAGATTTGTTCTTTAACATCATCGGATGTTAATTTGAGCCACTAAAAGACAAAAATGGATATTTTAACAGCCTTGACAACTTAGAAAGGCATTGTACTTCCATATATGAAGAATCAGAATCAATGGACTTACTGTGGGGACACTTCGTCTATAGGGCAGTGCCGACTGGGACAAACCCTTGCTGAAAAATAAAAAGTTCTTCCATGTTAAACATGTCTTCCAGAATAAAACATTAAATAACAACTTGTTAAACAATTCCACTTCTTCGGCAGTAAGCTAAGCTGTAAATGTGTTTAACTGACAGTAGGTAATATTAAATAAAGGATATATAGACTATAAGCGAACCTAAAGGGGTTGTAAAATCAAAATAATCTTAAAACGAATTAGTCCAGTACATTACATACTTTTATATGTAATAGACCAACATTTATAAGACCTAACGAACCGCCAAACACATTTTGACACCAAAACGTAGGTTACGTGAAACTAAACGACATGATACCCGAACAGCCAGACCGCACCGACAAACTGTCGATTTTAAATGAATCTGTGTAAAGATCGTTCATTTATCCATCCTGCAGCGCCTCTTTCTACATGTGCTGCCATCACGCTACACGGAGGAAGAGAACGTGGGACTATATTCGGACTTCTCAAAAACTATTTTCTAGCTCGAATGAAATACATATTCCAGGCTCAGTCTGTCTTATAAAGAGTTAACTGTATTTTGGGTTGGCAGTATGATCCATAGACGGTGTTTTTAGCGTAAAATAAACATTTACCCAGGAGCGTGCATACGACCCATGATGGCGGTTTAGAGACCGAAGAAAGAGAAAGACCGAGCATAGGCCGAGAGGAAGTGAAGTGTGCTGGCGGAAGTGATGTAGAATATCACTTTCCGTCTGTTGATTCCCTATGGTTGATTCAAGGATCATTTGTTTTTGGATCTTTGGTTTTATATTTTGATTATTTTCTGACTATGATGTTTAATAAGTTAATTAATTATGATCTTGTTGACTTAATCTTTACTTGTTAGTTATCAACCGCCGGTTTCAATCTGGTGTAAAATTCCGTTCCTACCTTAATAAAATATGGATGTAGAAAGATATTGAATGCCTCATATTCTTTTGTTTTTTAATTTACTTGTTATAATGTACTTTTTGAAATATATTTTCCTTTTTGTTTGCTGTCCTCTATGTTTGAACTGAAAAATAACCCCCATCATTTTAATGTTTATGTCCAATAAACCCAGATAAATCCTTTCTAGAAATGTTGCATAAAAATAAATGGCAGTGGTCATATAATTTTAAAGAACTTTAAATAATTTGTAATAATGTGAATTGTGAGTCAGTGGATGATCTTTATTCTCTCTAACCCAACATTTTGGGTTTAATCTACATTTAGCTAAGCTCTTTGGCATACTCTAATTTTGTACTAACATTATGTGATGTAATATGTTCATAATTGTATTGTCTTATTTATTTTTGTATTTTCAAGTATGTACTTCAGTGATGTAGTCCTATGTTATATGTAATGTAAAATAATATGTAAAAAAATAAATAATAATCATTTATACATTTTTTTCCTCTCACTCTTCTCATATCCACCAGCTGGTGGCGCTCCAACTGCTGTGAGCGTGGCTGGAGTCTCTAGAAATAGAATAAGCGGATTGGACTGGCGTGTACAACAGGATTATAAAATGGGCGGAGCGTATGATCGGGTTTAAATTATCATCCATACATCCATTATTATTAGTATTGTTATTATTATCCGAATACATGATAACACACATTTACGGCGTTAGATCATTTTTATCGGTTACATTTTTCAGTCCTTGACTCCTTGTCAGAACGGACCAATCATACACGTTTGTGATATTGTTATACATTTTATAGAATGTTCTGAAACTTGCGTGCAGCAAACAGTATAATTATCAAGTTTTAATCTATAATGTTTTAAGTGTACAAATATTTAAACTAAAAAAACGCCAGTTGATCATTCGCCTTTCTGAGCCGTCATGCGCCCCCTTCAGGAAGTCTATATTTGCGTCATAAGAAACAATATCACTCAAGCCCAAACTGTGAGTCAAGCAGTGCGCTTGATCTACGTGGACGAGCTCTCTGTCTCCTCCTGCTGCTGTACTCGGTTAGCTCGCTAGCTGCTCTGTTACTGTTAGTCATCATCATCAGTCCAAGATAGCGGACAGTCAGGAAGCCAGCGGTAATGAGAGGAAGCAGAAAACACCGGAGATAGCTCGATAGAAACCGATCTGACACCGTAAGTGCCACTATTTAATTGTGAATCGCTCCGGATACATTAACCCAAATAGAGCATAAGCAATTAAACTTTTCACTTATAAAATGAACAGCGAGTTTCGCTATAATGTCTGGCATATACTTCACTGTCAATGGAAAGCTAATGAAATTAGCTTCTATGTATCGAGATCAGCAATCCTTTCAAACCACATACATGTGTTACAAATAGCTTGCCAACAAAACCACGTATATGTGCAGTGTCTCTTTAATATAGCTCAGTGACCCGCTAACTGCCTGATAATGTCGTTTATCCTTAGTAACGGATTTATTGGAGAGCTGACCTGCCAATCAGTGGCTGTGTTACAATCCTAGTAGTGAGCCGCCTATCTAGACAGAATTAGTTTTTTACGTTCAGATTTCCAAAAGTCGTAGTCGCTCATTAGGTTTTGCGATACAACCTATATCAAATATGAAAGAGCTGTCATCTCCGGCTTGATGTCTAATACATATGTTTGTTAATTTTTCCAGATGTCCTGTTTAAAGGGGCTCCTCGCCAGCTGCCTTGTATTGGCGAGTGTGATGTCCTGGGCCTAAGGCAGTGCCAATAAGTTTAGATAAAACTAAGGTGAAACTCCCAGAGGAAACAGTCAAAGAGCCTCCCCAGAGTGTGGTAAGAAACATTTGATCAGCCAATTATATAACAAACTTTGGCAGCAAGTTATAAGTGGCTTTAGAGTGTCCGGTTGCATAAACATGCATGGTTATTTTTGAAAACACTTCATATACACACTTTTTTATTTGACATTGTATTTATATTATTTTTATGTACCATATATTTATATTATATTTGTAGGACACCGGACTACACTATGACCGCTATCTCAGGGAAGTTATTGATTTCCTTGAAAAAGATCAACATTTTAGAGACAAGCTCCACAACACAGACATGGAAGATATAAAGGTAAGAAACTGCATGGCTTTATTTATGTTGTATAATACAAAGGTCACGCATAGCTAATCTATTCATTCCTACTGATTTCAGCAAGGGAAGTTGGCTAAAGAGCTTGACTTTGTCAGCCACCATGTGAGAACCAAGCTGGATGAACTAAAAAGGCAAGAGGTGAGCCGTTTGAGAACCCTGATCAAAGCCAAGCAGGACATCGAAGGAGGGAATGGTAAGAAGGGCGGTCAAAATAATTATAGTTGAATAAATGCTTGAGGTCATTCATTTTACATACATAGGGCATATTAAAGTTGGCATGAAACAGAAGTTGCAATCATCTTTTCTTTCCCAGTGTGACGTATATCCGAGTAAAATGGCAAGAAAAAATGTAGGGCAGGACTTGATTTTGTCCATTGGGATTTGATTGGATATTTGGATCATTGTGGTTTGCTATAGAGTGCAACAGTGCCTGCCCCGCTTTTTCAGCGGCTCTAGTTCCGGAAGTATTCATTTTTTCATACATTTTTCCCATAGGGATTTAAAAATAGTCTTACTTGAAGAGTTAAAAGCCATAAACCAAGCCAAGCCTGCTACTAGGTGAATCACAACATTACAAATCAAATTTTTAAGCAAATGTTTTTGAAAGTTTGACAAAAAAGACAAGACTGTGTACTTGACGGCTTGGTGAGGGGAAATAACTACAATCCCATGAAGCATTGCGAACAGCATAATCAAATTTAAAAGGAGAAATGGATAAATATAAAAACTACTCATTTACAGATGTTATGTATAAAAAGAATATTTTTAAATATTATTGCAAAATATGCATAAATATGAAGACTTCAGATGCAAAAGCCTTTAAAAAAACGTTTTTCTTTAATATTAACATTTTTTCAGGCTCCTGTATAGGTTTCTACCTAAGTACCAACATTTCTGAATGGGCTGAGGCTGGGATTTAGTGAGTTTGAAGTGAAAGTATTTGATGAACTTATACTATGTGCGGAGAGCATTCACTCAATATTATTATCTCATTTTTGACATAGGTGGCTTTTGATCTCCCTACGCTCTCAAAACAATGAATATATATATATATATATATATATATAATAATATATATATATATATATATTATATTATATATATATATATATATTCAACTTACTGATTGGTGTAATTTTCTGTACAGCATCATGGTAATGTAGTTTTTCACCAGGAATTCCACTGTTAAAACACAATTATTTTACAAATAAGCTGAAATAATGCTGGCGGATGGCTTCAGCAGAAGCATATACCATGGGTTAACAACCTTGTAGCTCACAGTATACTCTGTCTTAAAAGTTTAATTATCGTTATCGTTATATTATCGTTCAAAATCTTTCTCCTTAAGGAGAAAATAAATTTAGTTTTTACTTCCGGAACTCAACTGTTGCACTATATTGCTTGTGATAAAATTGTCAATTTTGATTTCATGGTGACTTTAATGAATGACCAGACCACAAACCCCAAATAAGACATAACGTCTTGTAGATTCATAATTTTTTTTAGGGCTTTTAAGTATATGGATCTTGATTTTCAGAACATTCTCTGAACACAGTTCTCTTTCATGTTTCACAGATATTGCGGTAGATCACCAGGCGTTACTCAAACAGTTTGAATATCTGAACCACATGAACCCGCACACATTTGAGGTTGAGGATCTGGACAGACTCATCAAATCAGTATGTCATCATTACAGTTACCCAGCTTTCATAATCATACATCATTTGATTCTGTCTCTTTGACTGCTTGAATGCTCCTTTCTTGATTTTGGTTCTTGTAATCTTTTTCAGTAATATATTTTGCATTTAAAATACAATTGATGTTGCATAAAATTAAGTCGAAAAGGACAAATAATTCTAGGTTTCCACACATTTTATTCAATACATTTTCATGACTTTACAGTCATTTGTGATTGCAAGATAAAGATTTTTATAAATCATTTCGTAGAGATTGCACGCACAAAGAACAAGAGCTGAACATAATTATAAAAATATATAGTCACTAAAGAAATTTCAGTGGCATTTCCAGGCCTTTAAATTTCCAATTTGTACGACACAGTTACTAGCACATTCTGTTTATTTCTAAGGTAAATTCCCACAAAAAACCTGAAAATATTTTCTCAAATATTTCTGGAATCTTCCATACGCATTTTAAAAGAACATCATGTAATACTCTGCTTTAAATCCAAGGTCAGCATGCAGCATGTATTTCCCTTTTTATTTGGTCTCTGAGCAACAGCAATAAAATACCTTTTATATACATATGATAAGACCAGAACACAGAAAGCTATTATCTTTCAGTTACATTTATGATCTTGCAATATAGGCTACAAATGATCTGGAGAACTACGACAAGGAACGGCATGAAGAATTTAAAAAGTACGAGATGATGAAAGAGCATGAGAGACGGGAACACCTGAAGACACTTGATGATGAGGGCAGGAGGAAAGAGGAGGAGCACTATGAGGACATGAAGAAAAAACATGCTGATCACCCCAAAGTCAACCACCCCGTAAGTGCACGCATTAACTTCTCTTGATGTTTGATTTCATGAAGATATACTCATGTTTCTCTGACGTTTTGGTCCATAGGGTAGCAAGGATCAGCTAAAAGAAGTGTGGGAGGAGGCTGATGGCCTTGACCCTGAAGATTTTGACCCAAAAACATTCTTCAATCTGCATGGTAAAAAATTCTTGATAGCTTAGCCAAATCCTGGATGTGAGAATGCTGAAATTACATACTTAATATTATTACATTTTCGCAATCTTGTATTGCAGACTCAAACGGAGATGGATTCTTTGATGAACAAGAGCTGGAAGCCCTATTCACGAAGGAGGTACACAATTGCACCACGAGATACATAATAATATATATATTAAACTGTACATTCACTGGCCACTTAATTAGGTACACCTGCTAGTATCTTCTGATTGGACCCCCTTTTGCCTTCTGTTTTAACTAAACTGTTTTAATTCTTAGTAGCATTGATTTAAAAAGGTGCTCAAAACATTCCTCAGAGATTTTGGTCCATATAGACATGAATGCATAATGTAGTTGCTCTAGATTTGTCGGCTACACGTCATTGTTATTCCGTTCCACATTTCAAAGGTGCTCTGTTTGATTGAGATCTGTGGCGGCCATTTGAGTATTAGTGAACTCAATGTCATGTTCAAGAAACCAGTTTGAGATGATTTGAGCTTTGTGACAAGACATAATCTTGCTGAAAGTAGCCATCGGAAGATTGGGTACACTGTGGTCATAAAAGGATGGACATGATCAGCAACAATACCCAGGAAGACTGTGTTGTTTTAAAACAATGCTTATTTGGTACTAAGGGTCACAAAGTGTGCCGAGAAAACATCCCCCACACCATTACACCCCCACCACCAGCTAAACCGTTAAACAAGGAAGGATGGATCCATGCTTTCAAATTGTTTATGCCAAATGCGTACCCTACCTTCTTTGTGTCGCAGCAGAAATCGAGACTCAGGCAACATTTTTCCAATATCCTATTGTACAATTTTGGTGAGCCTGTGTGAACTGTAGCCTCAGTTCTTAGCAATCAGCTTGAACCAGTCAGGCCATTCTCCTCTGACCTCTGGTTTCAACAAGACATTTCCCCCACAGAACTGCCGCTTACTAGATACTTTCTCGTTTTCTGATCATTCTCTGTAAACCCCTGAGATGGTTGTGTGTGAAAATCCCAGTAGATCAGCAGCTTCTAAAATACTCAAACCAGCCCGTCTGGCACCAACAACCATGCCAATATTGTAGTTATAACATGCTCTGCTATTTTATAGTAGCAATGAAAATATTTTCTGATTTTTGTTTTGTTTTTTTGTTTTCAGCTGGAGAAGATATATGATCCAACTAATGAAGAGGACGACATGGTTGAAATGGAGGAGGAAAGGCTGCGAATGAGAGAACACGTCATGAATGAGGTTAAATGATGATTATAAATAATGGACCAGTTCTATTTGCATGACCTGACCTGGCAACTTCAGGAAAATTGACAATTCTTACAAACTAAAAAAGTTTCTTTCTGTATCTGTAATCATCTGGCCTTTACAGGTTGACACTAATAAAGACAGACTGGTGTCCTTAGACGAGTTCCTGGTTGCCACAAAGAAAAAAGAGTTTCTTGAACCAGACAGCTGGGAAGTGAGTGTGACACGCTACAGATACATAATTAGACCTTTGATCAATGTCATCTAATTCATGCATTCAGTAAACAGTCTTTCAAGTTTGACACAGTATCAAAGTACAGTCCTGGTCAGAATTACTGGCAAGCTTGGTAACAAAGAAGCCTGTGAAAATAAATCTGCATTGTTAATCCTTTTGACCCTTAATTACAAAAATTCCCAAAAATGAAATAGGGGGAAAATCTCATTATGAAATAAATTATTTTCTTTAATACACATCGGCCACAGTTAATGGCACAATACGTTTTGCAACCTCCTTTTTCCAAGATAACAGCTTAAAAGGTATTTTTCTATACTTTTTTCTGACACCAAAACTCGGCTATTTTCTGCTATGAAGTTCTGCTAGTCTTTGTCTACTTAAACTATCCTCCTCGCCATGCATTAAGACAATATAGACTTGCGTCCTCTTCCAGGCAGATGTGTAACATCTTTAGTTGATTGGAACTTGTTAATTATTGCCCTGATGGTGGAAATGGGAAATTTCAATGCGTTAGCTATTTTCTTACAGCCACTTTCTATTTCGTGAAGCTCAACAATCTTTAGCCGCACATCAGAACTATATGATAGATGATTAAGGGAATTTGAAATTAGTTTTTTAATGAATTACCAACAGTGCAAATAATTCTGACCACTAAACCTATGAATTATAAGAGCGAGTGAGTAAAAAATTTAAACAATGGCATTTAACCTTCATGGTTTCCAAGTAATAATTATCTTGGCTTTTCGGATGACCTCAGACTCTAGAACAGAACCAGGCATATACGGATGAAGAGATGAGAGAGTTTGAGGAGCATTTGGTCAGGCAGGAGGAAGACTTAAACCAGAAAGCTTCTGACCTTCAGAAGCAGAGAGAGGATCTAGAGCGGCAGCAGGAGCAGCTCAATGCTCAGAAAATAGAACTGCAGCAGGTAACTGAACTGATTTGTCTTGTATCAGCTCATTGAATGAAAAACAAGTCATTATACCAAGTGAATGAAAACCTATTCTGTGCGGCTTTTTTATCAGGCTGTGGAGCATATGGAACGGTTGAAAACACAGAACGTACCGTCTCCATCTGAGACGCATTGTAAGTAATACTTTTCTTTGAAAATGACATATATAACCAGATCATGTAAAAATTACATTGGGTAACTATTGTTACATTAGGCCCTGAATGTGATATCACCTGACATGTTTTTTTAGTTTTACATTATTCTAGAGAACGTCAAAGAAACATGGGAAACGTGGGTTAACAGGGTTTCCAATTTCGTGACTACATAAAGCTTTCGATAAAACTGTATGTTTCTGTGTGTTCTCGCTCACTCCCCTGACAAGTGTGACTGATGCACTGCAAACAGAAAATGTATTTATCATTTCTGCTGAACTCCCGCGTTACTGGAACATTTGTAGCAGATAGACGCAAGTACCATTATGTGCTGATGCGTTGAAAACAAAACCAAAGGTTCAAGGAACAAAATATTAATGTGAGGTGAGCAAGTGTATCGCAGTTTGGACCCAAATAATATAATGTGAGCACAGTCCAGCGGGGGCAGGGAGAGTTGCAAGTGAACTTGGGTTGTTCAGACCAGGCAATCACACCAATGTGAAAACAACCTTAAAGGGATAGTTCACTTTAAAATTATTTTTTGGTATGTTTCAGCTTACCTCAAGGGCATCCAAGATGTAGGTGTCTTTGTTTCCGCAGTAGTTTCAATTTTGATATTTTTAGGTCAAACCGTTCTTGTCTGTCAGTCATATAATGCAGGTCTATGGTCACCACCTCAAAGAGCAAACACAGAGAAGTCCAAATTAAACATGATTTAATGACTCGTAAATGTAAGTACACATTGATGGACTAAGACACGAAACGAGCAGTTTGTGTGAAAAAACGAACAGTATTTATATAGTTTTTACCTCTTGTAAAAACAGCCACGTCCAAGTGATCTGACGTACACGTGCGAGAGATCACTTCCGGCGCTTGCCGGAAAAGACCGAAGCGCCCGCGCCCTCAGATCACTTGGACGTGGCTGTGTTTACAAGAGGTAAAAACTATATAAATACTGTTCGTTTTTTCACACAAACTGCTCGTTTCGTGTCTTAGTCCATCAATGTGTACTTACATTTACGAGTCATTAAATCATGTTTAATTTGGACTTCTCTGTGTATGCTCTTTGAGGTGGTGACCATAGACCTGCATTTTAATGCTACTAAATTATATTCATGCAGTAATTATAATCCATTTATTCACTTTTTAAGCATACAACCTGAAAATCAAATTTCCAACTTAAACTGTCATACATCTTAAATGCTTTGAAGCACAGACTTAAGTTTGGTCTCCTTTTAAAGACGACTCTTGGCAGAAGACAAAACCTTTTAAAAAGTTATCGAATTTTATGTTTATTGTTATGAAAAAAAATCCAGTATTCGTTTTTTAATTTTTATATAAAATATATATTTTCTACAACACGTCTTACTCTGTGAGAAAATCAAAGTCATGAATCTAAAACAAGTTGTGTTCCAAATTTGAGGTAGAAAAAATCTCTAAAAATTATCTTTCAGTAAGATTTTGTTTGGGCACATTACCAAATGTTTCCACTAGATGAAATATGTGAGACTATTTTTTTCCAGGACCATTTAACTTTTTCAAATCATGCCCATGATTTTTTTATGCATTCACATAGCAAGTGCCAAAACCTTTACCAAGTTTCATACCATTTCGAAGAAATAATAAAAAAATAAAGAGCATCAGAGGGTAACATTCTTGGCAAATATATTGTATTTCAAAAAACATTGTAAGTTGTAAGTACAATGTGTTGTGTACATTGTAAGTACAATGTGTTATTTTTTTAATAGCAACATTTCTGGCCAAAATACTTGGTTTTCAAACATTTAAATTTCAATATAACACATTTTAAAAGCAACATTCTTGGCAAATATACTTGAATTTTGCAACAGATTCTTGTGCAACACTTTCTAAATCTCTCATAACAGGGGAGGGAAATGCTGTCCCTGAGTCACTAGGACATGCCCAGCCTCCTGAACACCAGCCTCTGCCCCCAGGACACCAAGATATTCCTCCAGAAAAACAACATCATGATGTACCCCCGAATCAACAGGATCTAGGACAGGAACACAAAAATACACCCCAAGAAAACCAGCCACTGCCTCCAGGACACAACAGCCCACCCCAAGATTCTCCAAAGATGCCCCTCGACCACAACAATGTGCCATAGGACCGTCATATGGCTTTTGTGGAGAAACTTACCTAGCGCCAGGCTCACAGAGACTTCAACAAACAGTACCTCTTGTCCAGTACTAGTCAATGATTATCTGCGTTCATGTGTGCTGCGGTTTTAATTAGTGGGAAAATGGCTGGTTTCATAAGCCTAATACTTTTAACGCAGACTTTGCTGTTTGGTATAAGTGTGTTTGATTTCTTTTTGTTATTGAAAATATCTTTCATACGTTGTGGATATTTTTTTTTTCCAACACAGTGGATTGGATGTCTGTGTATACGCTTTTGTTTTGCACATTTAGTTTTCTGAAATTTTAATGGCCATGAAAAGCTACTTAAAACCTAGTTGTGTGGTATCAGAATATTGTTGAATTGTACTGGAAGATTTTAATTGATTAGGGCTTCTCTGAATTTTAACCATTGCTTACAGTGGGAACTTTGAGAGTTGAGTCAGACATCAATAAAAAGTCTATTTAGAAAAAAAAAGAGTTTTTTTTTTAATTAACAAACATTTACTTTATGTAAACTAAAGGAACAGTGCAAATATGAATGCAAGCACATTTATCAAATGTGCTTGCATTCATATTTGCACAATAAAGATGTTTAAACAATTTTTACATGTTTTTTGGGGGGTTTAAACTTCATGGCATTGTTTTTAATGGCAACAAAGTTCTAAAATTAGATGTCACCACAGAAAAAGGATTAGGTCGAGCGAATCAAGATGATCCCACAATGCTTTCAATTTAGCTTAACCTGTACTGAACCCACAACTAGTATAAAGTGGGTTCAAGGTCGCAAGTTTCCGGTTGCGCTATACTTGACCCATCAAAAACTATTTGAATCAAGCACTAATAATCTACAAAAGAGTTTAAGATAATAAATGCATAAGTGTATTTTGGCTTCAAAGATGATTCACTCTGCTCTTCATACTAAATGCGTGCAGAATAACTTTTAAAGTGGCTTGTCCTTCAAAAATCATTTATTTGTTAGCATTAAGTCTAATCAACAGTAATAGGAAGAAATACAATGAAGCAGTCATTCAGCCACATACAGTACAATGCATTTCCTGTAAACCATTTGGCCGAGCCAAAAAAAGAGAAAATAACATGATACAATACAGTATGTACAAGAAAATTCTTCACATTCACTTAACAGTTCGTTTGGCCAAAAACTAAGTGCCTTTGGTATACGGTGTACTTCACATTCAAAATCTAGAGGCTGTTCCCAGCTACCAAGTCATTATTCCACCAAGATCGATTAAAATCCAGACACCCATAATCAAAGGCACGTGTTCTGTCTCAAATGTGTAAAGGCTGTGCAATAGCATATGATTGAGAGAAAGCTTTGAGAGCTCTGAGCAATTACAGTGCTGGGAGTGCTATAGTCTCATTGATACTGTATTTTCCCAAAACCATTGATTGTGTCCTTACTTGCTAAGATGCAGTCATCTAACTACATGGTCTGGAGTGGCACGGCTCGAGTTAAGAGTCCAAAAGGGTGGAACAGGGCTGATATTGGCTAAAGGACTAGGTTTAGCTGGTCTGTTGGGCAGCCATGGGACCCATTCCTCTGCTGGACCGATATGATCCCCCACGTCCTGAAACCCAAATACATCAGAAAATCAATGCGGAGTTAAAGAGTCTAGTCGCATTCAATGATTTCAGTGCCAATTACAATGAGCACTTTCCCTGCTTTTGAGATGGTATAAGCTGTTCCTAAATCACCCAGCAGCAGAACAATGTATGCACAGTATCTACATTTATACTACAAGTATTAAAATGCAAACTAAATCCTACAAAGTACAAACAACAAGAGAACTCCATAAGTCATTATAGCCCTCAAATACTCACATGTACTCAAGTCTTGCTGATCTTAACTTTTTTAATAGAAATTATGTAATAAACCTAAACCTTTAGCAGTTAAGAGAAAATGTCAGTAGCAACATAATTGTGCGCAGCAGGATTGTCTGAAATTTGCATGACATTTTTTCAGTTTATTTCTTTGTAAAAATCTATTTTAGCTTTCCTAAAATATTGTGCAATCCAGCAAACGGCTGCTAATGTTCAGCCAGTTCACCCAAAATAAACATTTTGCATCATTTACTCACCCTTATGCTAATCCAAACCAATATTTTTTCTTGTATTGACGGTATATGCCGACAATAAGGGGATATTATGCCAGATGTTATTTTCTTTCAGCTTTTTTCCGTACAATGAAAGCGAATTGTGATCAGTGAGTCAAGTAGTCTATGCAACTTTTTAGATTTTATTTTTAAAGTACTCCTATAGTTTTCTGTCATGGTCACCATTTACTTTCTTTGTATAGAAAACAGCAGTGTCAACATTGCACTAAACATGTTCATATTCCAAGGAATAAAGAAAATCATAAATTTTTGGTATGACAGAATTTCTTTGTGAGCATTTTTTTTTACAAAAAAGCAGGAAAAGCAGAGCATCAGCTATGGATTGATTTGGAGCAATGTCATTTATCACTTCCCCGATTGGAGGCAATCTGAGAGCCATTTTGTTTGATCAACTCTTCACACCCAATTAAGACAAACTCTTAAGCTTGTTGAAAAGCAGGATATAATAAATGACGCAAGGGGCAGGAAAGCAAACAGCAGAGTTGCAGAAAATGGACCGACAAGCGGATCAATCACCTGCCTCCCCTTAGAAGACTAAAAGAAACAGTAACCTCAAACACTTTAGCAGACAAAGGGTCACAGGACAGGTGAGAGGACTTCTCAGCATGGAGAGCAAAAAGGAAGCAGCGGCAGACAAGCAGGTAATGCAACACATCTTTATTGAAAATTCTCTCAAGGAGTGACATGAGCATACAAAGGGCAGGACAGCAGAAAAAAAAAAATCTTCAAATAAAATGGGGTGAAAAAAACAACAAACAATTAATGCCTTCAGTACCCAATAAACAGGCAAGAACCAAGTGTGGGAAAGGGAACAGGCCAAAAAAATATCAAAAAACACTCCTATGGATTGGACCGACAGTGGCAGTTAACTTTTTGCATTTTCTTTTATAAAAAAAATAAATTAATGAAAATCTTTCAAGTTTACAGGAATATCTATGTTTTAAACACGACCTGGCTGAAAAATCACAACACTGACAGTTTCAGCTCTCCACTGTGTCTCTGTAAAACACATTAGTATATTAAAACCATCAAAGTGGGCTTACTTGAATCAATAAGCCAAAAAAATAACAAAACCACTGATAGGAGTAAAAACATTAGCTAGGGGAAACATTCTCAATAACTGAATGTTCAAAGTGGCCAAAAAGAAACAAGTCTTCCCAAAGATTTTAGGATCGCATCGCTTGAGCATTACCTCGAGAGCAACCTCGAGGTCCCTGGGTAGCTCCTCGCTTGAAGCTTTGCTGATATCCGTCCTGTAAACAAACCACACGGAGCTTCAGAACATAACCGATGACAGAAACACATATTTAGGACTTCTCAAATCTCCACAAATCTCCACAAAGCTACAGGATATTCTTGAAGTTACCCGTTGGTAGGTGTTGTTGGAGTAATCTCGCGGAGTGCTGAACTGAGTTTGCCCATATCCGGTGTTAGGAGTGTTGGGGAATGGAGCACGATATCCATCGTATCCACCTAAACATAACGGAAAAAAAGGTTTAATTGTATGATTTCGTACTGGAGTTTAGACTAGAATGTCTCGGCACAGATTAAAGAAGTCTCGTCTCACCTCTAAATCCATTTGATGGTCCACGATAGCCGTTCAAAGCACCTCTAGGATTTCTGGGTCCAGCTCGTGGCATTGCTCTGTTGCTGTAAAAGGACTGACCTGGCCGCCCAAACCCTGTGCCCTGCCCCGAGGGCTGCTGAGGTGCAGATTGGTGTCCCCCTGCAGACGGAATACCTTGGTCTTGAGAATGGAAAGGGCCAACTAATAAGAAAAAAGGTATTGCGTAAGATATATCATATATTACATAAGATATTTATTTTTATATCTTTACACATTACACAAAAACAATTAGTTATATAGTAGTTTACTCTATGGCACAACTTTAGCAGCAAATCTCTCACCTGACTGCAGGGCTTCTTGAGGGATTTCCTGCTGCTCAGCTGGAAGGTTGGCCTGTGTGCTGTAGCCTTGACCGTAACCACTCTGGTATTGGCTAGAAATCTTCTGCGAATCCATCTCACTGGTTGGAGGAACTGGAGCATTCAAATTGAACACCTAATGGAGGAGAGAACATTTAAGCATATCAAAACTAGCATGCGGCATCGATTTATTTGGACTTTGATGACAAGTCAGCCTTTAAGTCTATTAGGTAAATAAATGTTTAAACGAAGATAAGGGATAGACAAACAGGACATCATTTATCTACACAAATACAAAAAAAACATTTTAGGTGCACTTGACATTACTAAACACATTCTTTAGAAAAAATGTTTTGAATAAAAATCATTAACCGTTAGTTATAGTCATGCAAGTATTGTCATCCACAAATGGTGAACAATGGGCTTGAACATGATAAACTCAAATGCTGATAGAAATGTATATTTTAAAACAAAACAAGCCTGTCAGGGGCCATTCACACGGAATGCGTTTTGTTTTTCGTTTAAAAACATGAGATGCACAGCACTTAAATTACAAAAAAAAAAGGTCTAAAGATGCCTCTTTCTTTTTTTTAAAGTTGAACTTGACTTGAGATGCAAGACGAGACGAGATCGTAATAGCATTCCGTATAGCACTTGTTCACATGGAAAGACAATGGAAAAGCAGCACCATGTAATGCAAAAATGTGTTCTGTGTGAACAGCTGTGTGACGCAGCATGACAAACAGAACAGAAGCAGAATGGAGAAACTCTGAGGGGGTGAATTTGGAGAGGGTGGGGTAGACAGGTTGAGGCCTACCGCTTGCATGGACTGGAATGGAGCTGCGTTAACGTTGATGCCGCTGTGAAGGGGTTTGGAGACAGGCTGAAACACCTGGGGCTGAGAGGAAGGGGTGGGGGGCTGCTCAGACGACAGAGGCATGGAAACCTAGGGTGTATATCCTACGTCACTCACATATCTATGCCATAGTGTACACACAGCATCTGTGAAGACTGTGGTGTACCACATACCTGCAGGGGGTCAATGGAGTCTGTCTGTGGTCGAGGCTCAGAGTTATGAGGGGGCTGATAGAGAGGGGGTGTGGAGGAGTAAGCCTCTTTTGGAGCCGAAACCATCGGGACCTGGAAAACAAAACGGAAAAGGTTTCAGGAACGCCTGAAAGCATGTTTGAAAGCATGTTTTTGGTCATTGAACTTACTTGCGTGTGTTCAGGCTGCACAGAAAGAGCATTGTGTTGGGGGAGTCTGGATTCTGTAGCAGCAGTAAACATTGAAAGAGAAACATTTTAGGATATTAGTGGCAAGAACTGGTTTTGGTAATTGAAAAAAAAAAAAAGCTGAAATAAAATAACTATTGGCAACTACCTAAAACAAGTTGATGTACTAAAATTACTAAAACTGAAAACACAAAAGTTTTATTGAAATGTAAAAACTAATAATAAAAATTACAAAGCCCATAAAAGTACTAAAACTGAGAATATATATATATATATATATATATATATATATATATATATATATATATATATATATATATATATATAATATTTTTTAAAACATTTATTATAAACAATATAATTCAACGTTTTATAACAATTAGTATTTATTGTTTATTATAATAAATCTTTGGACATTATTTGGCCATGAATAACCAATAGCATCAGATGAGGTCAATGATGCCCAACCTGACATAAGGCATCGAAAGTTGTCATTAAAATAACAAGAAAAAAAAAACCCATTTGAGGATAATAAGTTTAACAATTTTTGCTTTTAGAGCACACTATTACTTTAAAGTTTGTGTACCAACCTGGTGGACAGACCATCTGAGCAGGTTTCATGGGCTGCGCTGACACAATTGCAGGATCTAAAGGCGGTCCCTCAAACTCTAGCATGGAGTCCTGTCCACATTACACAAGTTAGAAAAGGCCACTGCTACATTTGAAGAGAAGAATAAAACATTCTGCAGTTTACCTGCATAAAGTTGAAGGTACCCTGCATTTGAGCCATGAGATCTTGTACCACCTGCTTTCGTACCACGGGATCTGTTGCGGGGGTAGGGAGAACGGCGTTCAGCGTGTGTGGTTCTGAGCTGACCAGAGCTGGGCTCATGGCTGCAGGGGGCTGCTGAGGTTGCTGAAGGGCACTGACCGCCTGAAAACCAATCACCACATGGTGTAAACAAAGAAATAAAAACCATTTGGCCTTTTTTTGACAAATGAAGTCAGGGTTCCTACACATTTCAAAATGCCATACTTTTCCAGACTCAAATTTCCAAACCTCTCTGTAGATTTTCAGACCTTATTTAACATAAATGGTTCATATAGCATTATTTTCAGCTTTATATTTGGAATATAGTACAGTAATCTGTAAATATTTTTTCATTTTCACAAGGGTATTTTCATTGATTTTCTGGAGGTGACAACATTTTCTTTTATAGAAAACTAAATAGGGGCAATAGTCTGAAAATGCAAATATTTTTTCACACTCTGCTTTCTTTTTTCCATACTTTTCCAAGCTGCATAGGAACCCTGTGAAGTGCATCGTACCTGAGAGCTTGTGTTCCACTCTGCTCCTTGTTCTTGGTCACTGCTGCAGTAGGTGGTTTCTGGAACGAACTGTCTGTTTACAAACTATTAGAAAAGAAAAGAAAAGAAAAGAAAAGAAAAGAAAAGAAAAGAAAAGAAAAGAAAAGAAAAGAGCATTAAGAATGATATGGCTGAAGTAGTGCAGTCCTGGAAATGTTTCCACAAAATTAGGGTTTACTCCGAGCATGTGCATAAAAAGTATAATAATATCAATTCGCACCTCTGTTGATTCAACCGCAATAGTTTCTGTGTATTCTTGAGCGGATCCCTCTGTGAAAAGAACATCAACATGAGCCGTCAGCTGTGCGAAGAAGCATTTCTTTTCTCTGAAATTTGATGGCTTTTGTTTTTACCTGGCTCAGCGGGACGGTCTTCGCTCTCTGATGACTCCGCTGCTGCTGCCGCAGCCCCCGTCTCCTCTTCACACACTCCATTCTGATGTGTTTGAGCACGTTCAAAGTACCCACTTAGCAGCATCTTGTCCAAGGTTTCCTTAAGGGCTTTGTCTGTTAAAGTAACAAAAATGCAAAGGGTCAATGTTTAGCATGATCCACAGTTAGTCTCTAATCATTTGGACTCAAAAAACATCTTTCTTCACTGAA
The DNA here is from genome assembly GCA_036326025.1 of Chrosomus eos. Lineage (NCBI taxonomy): Eukaryota > Metazoa > Chordata > Actinopteri > Cypriniformes > Leuciscidae > Chrosomus > Chrosomus eos. The sequence goes on along the minus strand of CM070818.1, from coordinate 18,904,437 downwards.
GGTAATTTCAACTAAGCTCACAAAAACGGTTTCCGCAACAATATCAGCAAACAAATACAGCAATGTCTCATGAGCGGAGTTGCAGGCCCTGTCCATCATTGAAACCTCCAGCAGAGAGGCTATGCGCACACCACTGGCTGCCTGCCCAGCTGCTGACGTGGGTCACAAGTCAGCATGAAGCACTGCTGACCCTCGTGGGCCCGAGACAGAGCAAAGCTTTTACAAGCCATTGCAAGTGCCACCATTCACAGGGAGGCCAAGCGAGGGATGGGCGCATTGGTATTCAGACTCACTGGAGAGCAAATATTAGTTTGATTATACAGTTGACATGGATCAAGACCATTTTGACCAATTTTGAAACAAACAAATATGACAATGACAAGCAGTCATTGTCAAAACAAAAACAAATTACTCTTACGAAATGGTTCTTTCTAAAACATTTACGAAACAGCCTCAAACTCACTTGTGTTAGCGGTTTGAATCAGATTCACTCATCCTGTAAAGAGTTCTAGTAGGGATTGTTAAAGTGACGCAAGTCTCACAATCCTAAAATATACACCACCCTTTACTAACTGGTTGTTCAGATGGCAAAGTGTTATTAAAAGTGTTAGTGAAGATAACATTCACAATAGAGTTTTGTTATACATGACTATTACTGTCATAAGAATAATATTATAACATTATTATTAGTGTAGTGGTATTATAGTATAGTAGTATATAGGGGTGAAACGGATGGCATTTGATCCGTACGGACCAGGCCCCACGGTTCGACGCGCATGTGATACCACCCACACACGAGACAGAGGAGAGAGAGAGAGAGAGAGAGAGAGAGAGAGAGAGAGAGAGAGAGAGAGAGAGAGAGGAGAGAGAGAGAGAGAGAGAGAGAGAAGACACTTTCACGTTTACCTGCACTTCAATGGACACATACTATACATAAGTATTCTCTCGGTTATGTCATAAGTGAACAGTTGAGAAAGAAACCGGTCATTTGTCATTTTATTTGGTCCGTGCATTCGGTCTTAACCCTTTAAAGCCGCACGTATCATATTTGATACACGAGTTTCTAAGACATATATTGAATCAGTGAGAGCAATACTTTCTTTGAAAACCTGTTCTATCTATTTTGATACGTGTATTCTGCCATCTTGTGGAATTTCACTGTACTGCAGGCAGTAGAGGGGTGATTTTTTAGCTTTTCAAAATGGCGGCTGCCATTGGATCAAGCCAGACGCTTTCGGCAGGAAAATAAAGGCTAATTTCAAGTTGTTACAGTAAAAAATAATATTGGATTGCGCCTGATATAATTAATTTAACACTTTCTGAATTGAAATAATGCATAATTACTTAATAATTTAATCGTTAAATTACAAGTAATTCGTGTTGGAAATTGTGTATCAAATTTGATACAGCAGGTATTAATGGTGCTTTATGTCTAAACAGTAATGTCAAATTGTAGTAATGTTATCTAATTTATGACTACCACAAAGTAAAATAAAAGGACTGGAAAAAAGATCTATGAAAAAAAAAGAGAAAAACTGCCTAAAATGTTCTATGTTTTCAAACTGTTAACCCTTTCACGCATAGTGGTCACTACAGTGGACAGCTATTTAAAAAGCATTTTCTTGAATTTGCAAGGGTTTTGATGGCAAAGTTGCACATCAATCTCTTCAGTGGACCCACCCTGGTGCATCATCCTATGCATTGCAACCAAGATGTAAGCCATTGTGTTTTGATTTTTCCACCCTCCAAACCAGATGGCCAATGGCCTGTCAGACATGCCAAGTTGCTCCGGAATATCCACCCATTCCTTATATCCTAGGAGACTCTTGTAGGTAAAAAAAATATTGTAGCATCAAGCAATATCTAATGAGTCATATCACAGTAAAATTTTCCAAATTTTGATTTTAGATTGGGAGAAAAATCTGATTAATCACCTGTCCACTATAGTGGACCTCATGCATCAATGGCTATATTTTAGCTACAATTCATACTTTTACTGTGAATATTGTTTTTGAAAATACTTAATCTGCAGTAACTTTTTTTTACTTTAAATAAGTTATGTAATTACATAATTTGTGACTTGTAATGCATTACTTTGCTCATTTCATCAAAAAAGTAGTCTAATTGCGTAATGCATTACTTCTTAGATCAAAAAATATCTGTTTACGTAATGAATGTTACTTGTAATGCATTTATTTACTCGTAACATCAAAAAGTAATCTGATTACGTAATGCACATTATTGTAATGCGTTTTTACTCGTAACATCAAAAGTACTCTGATTACGTAATGCATGTTACTTGTAATGCATTACTTGTTAGATCAAAAAGTAATCTGATTACATAATGCATGTTACTTGTAATGCATTACTTGTTAGATCAAAATTAATTTGATTACGTAATGCATGTTACTTCTTGTAATGCATTACTTGTTAGATCAAAAAGTAATCTGATTATGTAATGCATGTTACTTGTAATGTGTTTCTTTATTCATAACAACAAAAAGTAATCTGATTATGTAATGCATGTTACTTCTAACACATTACTTTACTTGTAACATCAAACAAGTAATCTGAATGTGTTATGCCTGCCCCAACACTGCTCATTTCAGATGAGATTGAAAAAAACGTATCGCTAGGGTTTCTCAGAAGAGGGCTATGCTAGAAATGTGTCCATCTCTAACATAATCAGAATTATCAGCTAATAAGGGTAAATTGACATACTCTGGCACACTGGATATAGCATCTGAGTGTTTCCACAGTTGTACCTTGACAGGCTGTAGACATTTCTGATGGAATCAAATCCTCATGTTCTGATATCCAAGATACACGGAGTGCAACTTGTATGAAGGTCAATTGCCTTTGCAATATTTCGGATTTATATATATTTTTTAATATATTTTATAGTTTTCACATGATTTGATGTAATTGTATTGATTAGTTTGTTAAATACACATACTTTATCTGTTTGATTATTGTATTATGTTTAATACAATATCTCTTCAGTTTAAACCATAAATGCATGCTGTCCACTCAAGTGGACATCTGAAAATCTCTTTGAAAAATTTGTTTAAAAAAAAAAAAAAAAAAAAAATCAAATCAAATCTTGTTTTTCATGCCCTAAGAGCAATAAAAACATAAAGGAAAAAAAATCCTGACTGAGGTTATCATAATTCATGCATGAAAGGGTTAAAGGCATAATAGATTTTTTGTATCTGTTGTAAGCAAAACGTTCCCAAAAAGCCTGATGTATCAAATGTGATACAAAAAATATATCATAAACAAAATGAGTTGGCAAATTTGTTTTTTTTTTATTTTGATTCAAGGCTTAATAAACATCTAATTTCCAAAAATATATAATTTTCTGCCATTTTTTTTATGTGTCAGGCTTTAAAGGGTTAAGATACATAGTCGCAGCAGCCAAATATTCCTGCTGTTGTGTCTCAATGTTAATAAAACAAAAAAATACAGCTTTAATAATGATGAACCTATATTTAATTTCTACAGTAAAAAAATAAAAAATAAAAATAATAATAATAATTATATATATATATATATATATATATATATATATATATATATATATATATATATATATATATATATATATATATATATATATATAGTAGCGGTGGAATATCATATGCTTATATCACCCTCACGCTCCGTCATGGCGATATCGCGATATAGCATAGAATATATATATAGTACATAAAATGTACCCCCAGAATGATACTCGTGTTGCAAACACTATCAGAAAACATTACTTACATGTGGTTCCAGCCACAGCTTTATCCCTTCCTTCCAAAAGCTCCCACAAATGCACGGATGCTTCCTCAAACTGCTCAGCCAACCTGGAATCAGAAGTCATTTTGATAAAGATATCCCAACATGCCGAATTTAACACAAATTAACTGTCCTCACCTTACGCTTGAGTCCCGCCCAGGCCCAATCAGCTTGTAGAACTCGTCCAGGCCCGTGAGTTCGGACTCCGTTAGCAAGGGGGCTTCCCCACTAGACTGAGTCAAGTCCTGCCTCACACTCTCCTCCCCCAGCTGCTCCAACAGGTACTGCAGCTCCAGCACTGCCTTCAGTCTCCTGCGCTCTGACTCCTCTCTCTTCAACTGCTCCCGTCGTGTCGCCTTTTTCACCGTTTTCTGCATCTGCAAAAGAACAAACAACAAATTTAAATATATACTGGTCGAAACAAACTGGAACTCTGCGCTGAGGTCAAGACGAGACTGATTTTGTTGTGTCCAGCAGCATTTTTTGCATCAAAAGTTTTAGCCTAGATGGTGGGAGTAAGAGTGAATGTAAACGCTGAGATGACACTGAGGTAAACTTTAATCAGAAACACACTCACCTCCACATTTAAAGCCAGGAAGTTCTTCTGCAACTCACGGGCAAAGTCCAAGTTGTGAGCCACCTCCGGAGCTTTAGATAAAGCCTCCTACACATATAAAACAAAGTAGCATATGCATTTACTATATAAACAATACTGCTGATATATTGGAGCACAGAAAACAAGAGTTGAAATAGGCCACATACCAGCTGATCCTGGTTGAGGCGTTCTCCTTTGTTCTTCCTTGTCTGGTAATCATCCAGCTTGCCCTTAACAGAGAGTTTGCTCATATTAATGGTGAGGAGTGGAACACACATGCAGATTAAAATGCAAATTCCACAAAACCGATCAGATACGAATATCTTTTTTATAAAGTTGTCATATTTTATACCATTAAATTAATACCACAGAGGAGTCTGTTTTCACACTATATTATTGGTTGAGGTTCATAGTAAATTAAGATTCATCAGTCACGTACATTTCAGAAACTCAATGCTGTCTTAAAAGTCCAAAACTAGAGTTGCTCCGATTCCGATACTAGTATCGGAAATGCCGCCGATACCAATAAAAATTCTGGCATCGGTATACCTATATCTAGTTATGCAAGCTAGCTTTGCGTAACGCTGCAAATCGAAGATCAATTCTTCTTCGCTGCTCTAAACAGTGCTTGCTTGTGGCGACACAGGAAGTTGTGCTGTTGCCACCACAAGCAACCACTGTTTAGAGCAGCGAAGAAGAAAAGACACGTGCGCGATAGCAGTATGCCCGCTGTTTAGCAGTATTTCAGACTGGACCAACCAGCCAGTAAAACAGCGAGATGTTTCATGATATGCCATACTGCAATTTAGAGGGGTGGAACAAGTATTAGCAACTTCAACACGAGTAACTTAAGCATTTGAAGACGCATCACCCCTCAGAACACGATATTTACACAAAGGCAAGGGCAGAGAAGAATGAGCCGCGCCAGAATCAACAATCTCTGAAAGCTTCATTCAAACAAAGTTTTCAAAAGACAGCCAACGAGCGATAAATATAACCGACAACATGTATTGAGTTTATTGTTCTGGATGACCATCCGCTGTCAAAACTGAAATGCCGTTTATTTAACAAAATTGTTTATGGACTTTAAATTATAAAGAGATTATTTTCTTATATTATTCATATATAATTTTTTAGATTCCTACATTTATTTGTTGCACTTTTTTTATATAGTTATATTGTAAAACTAAAATACCTTTTTCAGTTTACAGTATTAGATGAGTGGTTGCATTTCAAGTTTTTTTTCCCTTAAGAAAGATAAATAATATATTGCTGTAAAAATGTATGTCAGATAAAAAAAATACTCTAGTTCACTGTATGTATTTGTTCATGTTTAATTAAGGGATAAGTCTGAACCACACCATAAAATAATTCTATCAAATCATACAGTGCTAGTATGAATTGCAGCTGTATAGATACTGTACACATCCAGGTATCGGAATCGGTATCGGGAAGGGAAAAAGGGTATCGGAACATCTCTATCCAAAACAAATCAATTCTTGTCAGTAATGCAGTTAAAGATATTTATTACACGGTTCTGTGGAATACTTGATTCTGATTGGTTAATAGCGCCATCCAACGGTAAGTTATTCCCCGATAACAGCTTAAAGCAGATAACGCAGGCTCATCCGGGTCACTGAAGTCAGCAGTGCTATACGCCTGCTAGGAGCGGTTTATCTTCGTGGAAGTTTTGCGCTTGGTGAGCTGATAAAATATTAAAACTCAGATCGAATCAATATTTTGTGTACATTTATTTAATTATGCCACCCAGTATCGTGGTCGTTTCATACAAACGCAGCTGCTGCCATTTTATGACTATTGTTTTGTACACTATTGGGTTATGAGATACAAACAGGTACAATTTTAAAACAGTTTAATCTGAAATTAATATATCTTATCCCCATAATTATTTATGTGGTGAAATGCTGTGTAATAAGTGATATGAATGACAGTATACTGTATCTCTTAAATGTCTGTTTAGTTTGAACTTGCCGCGCTGCAACTGCTCTTTCCACAGAAGCTTTGCGTTTAAAGACCTAATAAAATATTTCAGCACAGATCAATATTTCGTGTTTAATTATTTACTTATGTAGGATAATGTACATCTAGCCGGTGGTTCTCTCAAAATAAACCCCTTCAGGCTGATCAAGATCATTATCCTGTTGGGGGTTATTTTGAGAGAACCACTGGCTGGATGTACATTATCCCTTATGTGAAATGTAAGACGCTACATCAGTGTTAGGAAAGAATTGTGGCAGATTTCAAGTAAAACAGGATATTCAATGAAGACAAAAAATGAATAGGAGAAGACTGGATTTTTTTCCATTGCAAACTGATTTGATTATAAAATATGGCCATTCCATACTTCAAATGAAACCAATGTTGCAAAAATTTACTATATTAATTGCATTTATGCTAATCTGCATTAGATGACTAGCAATATTTCTGTGAATTTTTTGATGAAATATTACAAAGACAAAAAAATTCTTTGGAATTACATGCACTGTTAAATAGTGCACAATAATATGAGGAGTGTGTATGAAGTAAATAAATAGGGTCCAGTTAAATATCATCTTAAAATTAATTTACCTTTTTCTTTTCCATGTTGCGAACCTTCTTGTCAATTACACCAAGAACTTGCTTGAGGGCATCAGATGGTGCAGAGCCCAAATCCGGACTGGAGGAGTGAACAGCATTGTCGCCAGTGGTCACTGATGGCATCTGTAAAGATAAAGCCAATGATGATTTGTTGTCATATTTTTCACATGCCAAATCAGTAACAGTTAAAAAGAAAAAAAAGAATTATGCATGAAAATATATAATTGTATCTGAAGATATTCAATGATATATTCAATATACATGTCAAAAAGAAACGAGATTCGGCTCATTTAAAAATCAAAATTTAAGCCTGCATTTTTGGTCAAGAGAGCAGGTATCAGGTATCCCAAGTAAAGACACTCAAACCCCCACTTATCTGGGATGAACCCCCAATTTTCCAAATCCATCAATTCTTATATAAAAAAACTGCCAATCATCCACAACAGAGCAGAAGGAGATGGTTATCCTTGCAGCACCTATAGTATAATTCAGCGTGATCCTAAAACGCTTTAAAGTCTAGCAGACTCAAATCTTTCTTCTTGGCCGGATGGTCCGACTGTTGGCAAAAGCACACCTCTTCAGCTCTATTAGCTATACGTATTAACACAGAACAGCATGAATGAGCAATCAGACTTCATATAACAACTACATGCAAACATAGAAACACAAAACTGCAGTTAGAGGTTCAAACTTTAATCGCGTGCTATTAGATTCTCTGACTTAGCGGATTGTGAGCGTTAGCCGCTAGCTTGAGCTGGTCATCGCTTTCGTGGATGCAGAACATTGCCAATTCTTATAACCGTGGCGTCTTACCTTTACTTTCAATTTTTTGAAATATTTATTTGTATAATACAGTTGGATTTCAGTGTTTTAGATGTTATTTTCTACAAGTATAACAGACGCTCCCCGGCAACTCCAGCAGCTCCGCGAGTTTCGTCTTAACAATGCAGAAGCGCTGAAGGACCCTTATGGGTGTCTGTGTCTGTGCCTGAACTCATATCCAAAAGAAGGTATCATTAATAAACCGCCTTATTTATAAACAAGGTAATTATTTTGTTAAAATATTTTATATATATTGTGTCAGATATTTATCATCACTCATGTATACTTTATCATGTATACTCGGCCTGTCCGTCCAAAAATATATGTATCCCTTGTCGGTTCTCTAAGTTTTGACCGATTAAATACTTCTACAGTGAACATGATTGAAAAAAGTATATAAGTAAAATAAAAACAGGACCAAGTGCGTCCAAACTTGTGGAAGAATATACTGACTTATTTTAAATCTGTCTGTCTGTCTGTCTGTCTGTCTGTCTGTCTGTCTGTCTGTCTGTCTGTCTATCTATCTACTATCTATCTATCTATCTATCTATCTATCTATCTATCTACTATCTATCTATCTATCTATCTATCTATCTGTCTATCTGTCAGTCTATCTATCTAGTCACCTTCATTTTAGGCTATATAACTCTTTATTACAGAGCAGCTTTACAGTGAAGATAATGATCAATGATGCAAAAATAATCAAATAATCAAAAACATATCTAAAAAGACAATAGTTTTGCCATTATTCAGCTCAATTCCGTTCAGTGTTGATTCAGTTCAGTTCAGAAACTGTAAAGTTGATCAATAAGCCTATGAGTTATTATAAAGCCGCTCTGCAGAACAGTGATGTCATCATCCAGCTCAACCCAGGCTTCCTCCACTAGAGGCCAGACTTGAGCTGTAAAGTGGCACTCCAGGCAAGAGCTCCTCTAGTGAACATGATGGCTACAAACTACAGTGACAAATCACCAATTTGGAGTGTAAGTGAAACAGGGTGTAGGCTACTCTCTCACTTTCCACCAAAGTAATCTCCTTCACATAGACACTAAAAATAAATATATATTATCATCATTTTAGTGTCTAAGGATAACATAAAACATATGATATCAGTGTTCAGAGATGAGAGTTCAGTGGCTTGAAATATTAGAAATCTTCTATGAAAATCATGTCTTGCTTTATTTTCAGGGATACTCTCTTTCCTATATTCAGTATGTCTGATGGCCACAAGCTTAAGTTGCCCCACCATTTAGTGTGCTATAGTCTCACCGCAAAAGTGGAGTGGTAAGAGAACCCTTTCGTCTGAGGGGTAAGGAATTTATTTGCACTGACGGGAAAAGAAGACTTTTTTTTGAGCATGTAGAAAAATGACAACTGAGAGTGATGTAGCCACCCACAAACACGCAAGGCTGCACTCATGCATGTGTCTTGCATGTATGTCCTCTGAACTGAAGCTTTTATGTGGATGTCTGTTTTTTTTAAATAAATATCTTTGTTTTATCAGTCAAAAGCTCAGACCAGCTTCAAAAATCACTCAGCTATATCAGACCACATTTTTATACAGAGTTTAGCACCATGAAGATCAATGGTGTTTTAGCGAAGAGCTGGTGAGCTTCTTTCTGTGGACGACAGGTCATTTACAGCTCGTTCTGTGTCTGCATCTGTTCCAAACGAGTGGTTGTACTGATGTGAACTAGTAGTGATATCACTCACAGATATTGTTTTTGGTGAATCATATGAATTGACACAGAGAAAACTGTCCTACCAATGTGAAATGTTTATAATGCTAGATAAATCACTCTCCCATTGAGCTCAAAGCTCAAAGATGATCCCATAAGGGGATTTAAATAGCTCTGTAATTTATGTTTTTGTTATTCTTTAATATGGTCTGGTTTTGGCTCACCATTTCTTACGATCTCATCTCTGAAGAAGACTGCTTGAGATATAAAGAGCTATGGGTGGGATCTACTGTCATTATTGTCATCAACACGTTATTTATGGTAAGACCGTATACACATAAAATTTGTAGATAAACTCGATTGCAATTTTGGCATTATGCAGCAAGGCATGTATTTTTAGTGATTTAGGAATTTAGTGAGTGGTGAAGAAAGACTGTCTCTGAGGCCTAATGTAAACATTACAGTAATGTAGGCCCAGACAACAAACCAAAACTTATATATAAAAACTATATTTTATATTTATAAATGGGTCGACTCATTTTAGATATTTCGTAGGAGATAAGATTCTAAGACAATGGAACTTTTTTTTCAAGGGCTCACTAGACAAATAAGTGCCACTGTAACAAGTGAAGGTTGCAATTGAAGCCCCCAATAAGATAAATATAGTATTAAAATAATTTGATTTATTCAGCAAGGACTCATTAAATTGATCAAACATGGCAGTAAAGATTTTTACATTGTTACAAAAAATATTTTTCAAACAAATGCTGTTCTTTTGTACATTCTATTACAGTTTTTCTCAGTCGCTTTGGTGCATTTCTCAAATCATCCTTAATATTTGCAAAGAAGTATGTGCATTCTCAAAACAATTCATACAAAAAGTCTCCACACAATCTTTAGTTCATCTCTCAAAAGTAAGTATTTATGTCAATGAACATATAAGTGCCATCAGAATGAAAAGTCCTTTTGTCATTGTTCACAAACAAGATAGTCAAAATGCTTAGTCATGTTGTCAATAAAACAGTGTACTCTGTTAGTATGATGTAAACTATGGCAAGAGTTTGGATGACAGAGAGCTGCGCTTCTTCTGTATGCCATATATCCATTTCAAAAGTACAAATTTACACACTACTGTACGCGAGTTATTGATTAAAAGAGACTGGATAGGATTCACAGTTGGTCTGACAAAATAAAATAAAAACATTACAATATTATTGTGATATTGAAAAGAAAAAGGAATGTGGGCACAAAGGCGAAAATACAACATTAGAAAGGCAAAAACAGGAAAGACCCCTTAGGCAGAACTTTGCTTTTGCATGCAGCACTGTATATATCTTGCCAATTGAAGGTTCAAGAGATGCAACTTTGAGCTTCAGAGAACTGAATTCTCATTGTTTGATCTACATTCTCTTCATTAGTGAAAGTCAAGATTCACCTGCACAATTCATGGCACATTTACAAAAAGTCTAATAGAAATGTGTAGAAAATATGCTTGACATGTTTATGACAACTAGATTAACCATTTTGCATTTAATGACTTTGATGATAAGATGAACTAATGACTAGATCTTTTGATGGGTAAGACAGAGAACTATTTAATACATTTTGAGCAACATGGCATTAGCAACTGATAATGTAGAAAACCGCAGACAATTGTACATAATAAATTGCATGAATGTGTCAAAGCAATCGCAACTTGTTCAAAAGAATGAGAAACTGCATTTATGATGTGCACAAGTGACTATATAGATGATGTGGAGGTTGAACAAGTAGTTTTGAGAATTTGTAACAAAAAAAAATGTATCACGGTTTCCTCAAAAATGTTAAGGATCACAACCGTTTTCAACTTTGAACATAATGTAAAATGATTCTTGAGCACCAAATCAGAATGATTTCTGAAGGATCATGTGAAGAGATTGCTGAAAATTAAGCTTTGCCATTACTGAAATAAATGACATTTTAAAATGAATGAAAATTGAATGAATTAATTCAATATAAGTTTATGTTGTATTTTTGTATAATGCATGTTGGTTGGTTGTAATTGTATTTTTCGAAAAGAAAAATAGTTTGAGATGAAACAATAACCGGAGGACCACTGTGATAACAGAGTGGCACTGTGGCCCATAGACATAAGGATAAACTTAATAATTTGTCTTTCACTCTGTTATCTCATTTTCACTAATGTTAAACGATGGGAGAGATCTGCAGACTGGAATACTGAAGAGGAGGATAATTGCCGCCATGTTATTTCATTTGCGTGTGAGGTCCCAGAGAGAATTTAAATCTGTCAGGAGTGGGAGAGATGGCAGCATAAGACACAAACAAATGGCAAGCGTTTGGATTGTGAAAGGATCCCAACCACATGAAAGAGCATGATTACTGGTCTCTCTGCACAGTTGATGAGCCCAAAGTGAAAGCTGGGATTAAAAAAGCGAAGAGAAATGCAAAGTCGTTGAAGCCACTCCTAGCAAGCGTCTCGCAAGCAGGACTTGATGATGGCCCACAAATCTCCAGGCAGCGTATTGACATATGGAGCTACAAACAGGCTGACTCTGACTCTGAGCCAAGAGCAGCGTCCCAGACAGAGGGTTTTGATGGTAATCAGCACTGTGTCCAAAAATGTTTGCTTCATGCTTCACATGGGAGACAAGAGACAGACAATGACAGAGACACCATAGCGAGTTCAAAATGGTGAGTTTATTCATAAAATCATAAACCTATTTTCTGTTTTGATTGCACTGAAGATTGCCAGTGTTGCCAACAGGCCTACAATTGTGTCCACCTGTGATGATACTGTATTTCAGCGTGTCCTTGAAAACACTGGCCTCAAATCTGAACACAAAACAAATGTGCAAGCCAAACACGGATTTGCTTGAATACAATAATCACTGGAGTTCATCAAACTAATATGAAGCCATGTGAGAGCTGTTTTTATCTCAGCAACCTGAATGTAAACAGAGAAGAAACCTTTAATAAACTGTATGAGAACGTCTGTTTTCAATGCCTGTTCCATTCCCTCGGTATCCCCTTAATCATATCAAAGGCAGACTTCTTGTAGTACCAGTCCCATTACAGTATTTATGGGACTTAAATACTTTTTATCGTATTTATTGGTGAGCAGTTGTTCACTGCATGAAGATACTCAGATGTGAAGTTGCACACCTAGAGAGCATGGGAAGTGTAATCTGAAACAGAAGATGGCGCTAATCTCTCAAAAGACATTTACTTTGAAAGAATGTAAACAGATAAGCAACAGGGTAAAATGACTATGATCTTGGAGAGTAAATAAATGTATAAGAAAAATACATACATACTGTATGACTTGAAAAGTCATTTTACAATGAACATTACATCAGTGGTTCACAATCATTGCACCAGGTCCACAGTGACTCTCAGCAAATATCCAAAGTCTTAAAACTAGCTGGAACACTTTAAAATTAAGACATTTCTTGAATTAATTCATCCATAAACTGGAATTTTACTATTTAATTTTTTTTTAATTTGAATCATAATTATTAGTTATTTTAATGAACAATTAAAAAAATTTAAACTAATTCAAGGAGGCTTTGAATAATGTTGTAGACAGTCAGGCCTTGTTGTAGTCAAAAAGGTTGAAAATCACTGTATTACATTATGCATTTGCTAATACAAATGCATTTGGTACACTTTTACCCAAACAAATTACTTTGCATTTAAGATATACATTATATCAACGTGTTCTCCATGGATATCAAACCTGTGACCTTGGCATTGCTAGCACCAGCTGGTGGGCTACCAGCAAAACAGGTAAACGGAAGACACTTGTGCTTAACAGTGACTAATACATGACGAGAAGCAGATAACAGAACACGACCTGTCGGTCACGAGTCATGACCCGGAAAGCAGTAATAACTTCCTGCATATGTGATTGGGTTCAGGTAATGACAGCTGTGCTGATTTTATACCAACGTTACATTGCAAGAGTGATAGTGTTTTAATAGAACAGTTCAATAAATACTAAATTAATATTGAGTAACTTACATTTTAAGCACAGTATTGCTAGTTATGCTACTTTGAGTGTTTTTGCACTGCAAAAGAAAAGTCAAAACAGTGACAGTCAAAAGTCACTTTCAAAAAGTATTTGGTGACAGTAAAGCCGTTCAGTGATGTTTCCGAGCAACACGCATTAGTGTGTTTTGTTCCTGAATGATCAGTGTTTTGAACAAATCGGTTGAATAAACGATTCAATGAGCATGTTTACATGCAAACCGGTACACAGATAACACCTTTACAAGACTTTATTTAGAAATCAGGTTATTTCCCGGTAGAGACGTCAGAAGATAATCATTTGTTTATCCGATTCAGGGTATTCCACTTGGTTGTGATGTTAAATAAAGCATTAAAAACCAAAGAGTATTCCAGCGGAAAAAATATGGACTCATATATTATCCTCTCATGCAGTTACAGATGTGACATTTTGATTGAACCACTTCTACTTCGGCTGCATGAGATGAGAACGTCTCGGTTACTCTTGTAACCCTCGTTCCCTGAAGGAGGGAACGGAGACGTTATGTCAAGACTGACGTTATGGGTCTCACATGGGAGCCCAATCACATTCAGTTAGTAAGAAAACGGGCCAATGAAGATTGCCGAGTGAGATTTGCATGGCAAGCCACTCCCATGGACATACGGGTATATAAGCTGGCTGGCAACCCACTCATTCAGGTTTGTGCTGTGGAGCCGAGATGTTATCCCGGCATTCAGCTGGTGTTACAGAGTTGTGGCAGGAAGGACGTAACGTCTCTGTCACAAGAGTAACCAAGACCTTCCCTTTCAGTCAGTCGCATTTGACATTATGATGATACTGATGTTATGGGGTCCTTATAGTAAGCGCCACAACTGCAGACCCTTCCCATCGCCCCATGTAAGTCAAACAGACCTCTGTATCTGGTGGGACGAAAGGACAGAACTATCCGAGGAGAAGATTGATAGCTGCTGTTCCTTTCTGCTTTACACTATTCAGCCATGACTGGTTGGATAACACTGGGGAAGTGTGCTGAATCCAGATGGAAAGAGACACTACAGAGGCCACATCCTGCCCAAAGTGAGGTAACATGTGGAGAATACACATATGGACTGACCTTTGGCGCAGTACTAGAAGAAATCTCTGTGGTAGATAGAAACGGATAGGACGACTACAAAAATGCAGAGCTATGAAAAGCAGACACTGTCAAAGCAAAGACATGGATTTACCAATAGGTAAAACATACCGTGGAGAAATACACATATGGGATTAACCAAGGGGAATCACTATATGGGCTCTTAGCACAGTACATTGGCTGACCACGGGGGCATGCATACAATTACTGGGCCTGGCATCAGACTCATTCGATAACATCCAGGGGAAAGCTACACTCTGAAGGGGCACGGCATGCCTTGACTTTGGTACTCCAGGGTAATAGCATCCACTATCCAGTGGGCCAACCTCTGTTTGGAGACAGTTTTTCCTTTCTGCTGACCTCCAAAGCAGACAAAGAGCTGCTCTGAGCTTCTAAAGCTCTGCGTGCAATCCATGTAAATGCATAAAATTTAGTCTCCTGGCGCCTCTCAGGAACCTGATGACCAGGTTGTGCTACTTCAAGGGGCCAGCTTTGTGCCCATGCATCCGTGCCAATGTAAAAAAGCTGGAAATGGGAGGATTCTGGAGAGGCAAACAGATCTACCTGCACGTCTCAGAATCGATTCAAGATCAGCTGGACCACCTGGGGATGTAGTTGGACCACCTGGGGATGGAGTCTCCCTTCTACCGGGAGCTTGAGCTTGTTAGCCACACAATTGAGATTGCCCGAATGTAAATGGCACGGAGCGACCTGATCCGCTGCTGACTCCAGAGGAGGAGATGGCGGGAGAGTTGTGACATGCAACGCGTGGGTAAACCGCCCTAGTGGTTGATGCACGCCACAGTCGCAGTGTTGTCCGTCAGCAGCAACGGTCAAAACCAGCACAGGGCCAGAAGTATTGCTAGCAACTCGAAGCAGTTGAGGTCCTGTCCAGGGGCCGAAAGCTGCATGCCCGTTGCTGTTGTGACAACAACATGCCTGGACATTTGTGTGTGCGCCGGAGCTCGGCCATGTAGCCAGTGCTGAAGCAGTCTCATATGAATCAATCCGAGAGCCGTGACCGTTGCTGCGGATGCCATATGCCCAAGGAGGCTCTGAAACGGTTTCACTGGAACCGCTGTTCTGCCCCAGAATGAGTTCAGGCAGTTCAGCACCGACTGGGCTCGCTCGTTTGAGAGACGTGCCGTCATGTTGACCGAATCCAACTCCATGCCGAGAAAAGGGATACTCAGCAAATAGGGAGAGCTTGCTCTTTTCCCAGTTGACCCAAAGCCCCAAACGGCTGAGGTGCTTGAGCACCAATCCCTGTTTGCACAACAGATATTGCTTGTGAGCCAGAATAAGCCAGTCATCGAGATTACGGATGCCCACATCCCTTTATGGGGCAAGAGCACCCTGTGTGGCCTTCGTGAAGAAGTGGGAAGACAGGGACAGCCCAAAGGGGAGGACTTTGTACTGGTATGCCCGACTCTTGAAAGCAAATAATAGGAATGGTCTGTGTCGAGGCACGCTTCTTTTAGGTCGGTCGCTGCAAACCAATCTTGGTGGTGAACGCACGTGAGGAAATGTTTCTGTGTTAGCATCTTGAACGGGATAGTGTGAAGGGCCAGTTCAAAACTCGCAGAACCTAGATCGGCTGTAACCCACCGCTTTTCTTGGGTACTTCATCTTGGCTGGGGGGACCGGCTCTATTGCGTCCTTCGCCAACAGGACCGCAATCGCCGCACGCAGGACAGGGACATCTTTGTTTGCCACCAAGGTAAACAAGACTTTAGAGGTTCTTTAATTGAGTGTGTTTTGACTCTTACCTGGTTCCACGGAACCGTGAGGAGGCATCGCACCCTTGAAACAACGCAAAACTTCCCCTCTCAAGTAAAGGCGAATGGCAGAGCACTGTAAAGACAACCGCTCGGCTCCGAAGCAAATAGCTGAATGAGTGAGTGCTGGCCAGCTTATCTACACCTTCTGTCATAACAATGTAACCTGCAGAAAGAACCAATGATAAATCCCCACTACAATAGATTCTATGTGTGCACAATGTCTATTCATTTCCGCTAAAATCTCAGTTCTACACGAGCTTCCGGTATAGTATTCTGATTCTCCAATAGCATACCGTGTTAGTAGCAAAATTAGTCGATCAGAATGAATTATATTGTAATGTTCTATATATAAAATTATAATTTATTATATTGAGATCTGTTAGTTTTAAATACCTTAAGCATCAAGGTGGATTGCTATCTCCTGTTTGACATTTCCTCAAGATTTAATTTTCTCACAGCACTGGAATTCAGTGGCCACAGGGATTTAATGTGGAAGCATTCATGCATATAGTCCATAGAGTCCATGACAGCCTGTCACTTGAGCACCGGAACTAAACTGTTGTATAATGCTAAATGAACAACAAAATCTAAATCAACAACTAGTCGTCTGAATAGACTAATTCAAGATATCCAGCTTCTCGCAGCATAATACAGACATGCTTTCTCCCTCATTCTTAATCCCACTCAGAAAACACTCTGTGAGCACTGGCTGTCATTTAGGTTATATGTCAGTGGCCTGAGCTTCAGGAGATCCATTCCTTTTCACACCTTGGCAGAGCTGACCGTTTGCTCGCAGACTGAGAAAGAGGAGGGAGTTGACTGCGCCGTCCCAGGCCAAGCTCTTCTCTCAGATGTGGGCCGCTGAGTAATGACCATACATCCTTCAGCACTCCTCTGCCTGCACATTCTGCCCGTATTAAAGACATGCAGTGGATTTATTGGTTGAAAAGCCACAGGGGCCCCACAAACACTTCAGCTGAAGCCTCACTCCCGCTGCACTGCAGACCAGCACTGGAATTCTCCAGATGCCCCCCTGATTTCTGCACACTCTTCATCCGTCCTCTCTCTCAGCATCCCACCACATCTCACACTCCTTTTCCATCTTTCCGCTTAGTCTGTCCACTTCACCCCCATTGACCTGCCATCCATCTGGGCCTGTCTCCTTATCTGTACGCATCACTGGCAACACGGCTCGACTGGTTTCAACTATAATAGTATAAATTCAACTAATTTAGAACGAGGGAAAAAAAGATCGGATAGGGAAAGCTCTGGCTTCGTGTGGATGTGGCCTAAGTCTAATGTTTGGTTTTCTTTGTTACATAATAATTTTTTGTCCTTTTATTGATGACAAAAGGTAAGCAATAACAGGAAATAATGAGGAAAAGAACATTACACAGGTTGGATTTGGACCCAAGACTCCTAAATGAACACTAAGAGTGGGGTCAGTAAGATTTTTAGAGAGAGAAAGAGAAAGAGAGATAATTTACTGTATTCAGCAAGGATGTATTAAATTGATCAAAACTGACAGTAAATACATGACAGTAAATACACTAGTTATGTTGCATAAGATTTCTATTTTAAATAAATGCTGAAAAAAAAAACTCTTCATCAAAAAATCCTAAAAAAAAGTATTATGGTTTCCACAAAATATTAATCAGCAAAACCAATTTCAACTGTGATATATAATAAAGACAGTTTCTTGAGCACCAAAGAATTATTTCTGAAGGATCATGTGACACTGAAGACTGGAGTAATGATGCTGAAAATTCAGCTTCTCCATCACTGGAATAAATTACATTTTACAATGTAGCCTATTAAAATAGATTTTTTTAAATACATTTATTTAAATTTTAATTTCACAATACTGTTTTACCTTATTTTTAACAAATAAATGCAGCATTGGTGAGCTTAAGAGTCTTCTTTCAAAAAAATTTTAAAACATTTTTACTGACCCCAAGCATTTGGAGGTCGTGTAGATTATTTTTCATTACCTTTTATAAAACACTGGCCAGTCATAACAATATTCGATCCAAAATCTGAATAAGCAGTGCATTATTCTACAGGGGTCTGTCTGTGTGTGTTCAGATGTCACTGCATCCAGCTGTGGGGGTTATGACCTCTCATAATTAACATGGACATTCATCAGGACGTACATCCGTCCATGCACAGGTGGAAACGATGGTTAGCTAATGGTCAGCTACCTTTTTTGTTGTTGTTGCTGCTCTTTTTGGTTCTTTATTTACAGTACTCTCGTTTCTCTTTCTGTGTGAGGATGTTTACCCATATGGGATAAAGGAGCTGTATTTGGTGCCAAGACTGAAATCAAAGAGAGAAATATTATTTTCCCCAGGAGGGACCAGAAAGAGAGACAGAACGGCAAAAGAGAAAGGGTGGGGGGGTGCTAGCTGGAGTTTTGACTAGACGTCTGCTCGCCAGCTGCAATGTATGCAGATCTGCTCTTCAACACTACTCAGGGGTCTTCCAACACCTCAACAATCTGGTCAGCTCTCTTCCCTTGGTGGCCCTGTTTGTCACAAGTGTAGACTTACATGTCTGCTGACTGCACAATTTAAATCAAAGACTTTATATAATTTAGTCTTAAAGAGACTTTGATTTAAATCAGGGCCATTTCCCATTTGATATTTAATGAAAGGTCTTTGCCTACAGCCATGATTCACAACATGTGTCATCTAAATTTCAATGACACTTTCTTCCCTTGTCGTGCACACATGGTGAGATTACAGCCTGGGAGAGGATGGAACATAAACGCTTTTCACTCTTATTAGAAGCACCTATTTTATTAGAGATGGCTAGGTTGCTGTGTTGTTGAAGACTTCGAGAACCATTTGGGACTTTTGATGTGCATTGAGCATGGACTCCAGGCCTAAATAAAAGTTCTACAGTGCTTTAAAAGTGCTCATCTCGATAAGGCTGTTAAGACACTCATGGTTTGCCAGATGAGTTGGCTTAGTCCCCCACATGCCCCGCACTCTTCATCCACGGCCCTTGAGTGCATACTTTCCACTGGCAGTAAAAGTGGAGCGACTGACATTAAAGAAGGGAACACTTCATTGTTGAGCACATGGTGAAAGCCTTGTTTTCTCTAGGGTCACATGGGCCCACCTGTACATTAAGGATCAGTTGCAAAAACAACATTATGTACAGCTCATGCACTGTAACATGAACCAGATAGCAGAGCAGAGCACTATATATTACAGATAAAAATAATTTTCAGAGAAATTTTAGAATCTGCAAAATGTTTTATTAGTATTGCTGTCATTATAATAATAACATATAATACATTTTGTTGTATATTACTCATTTCTCTTATAATTGAAACTATATTTCACAAATGCAACTTATATATATTATCATATTTATATAATACACCACCATTCAAAAGTTTGAGGTTAGGAACTATATAAACATTCATCAACACATCAGATGCTTGCTTGATGTGCGAGAACCAATGAGGTTCATTCTCGTGTGTCTCTCAGCACTTTTAGGCTTCCGCAAGAACTAGTGAGGTTTGTTCTCAATCATCAAGCAATTGTGTTTATGTATGCTGATCAATGTTTTATATGTTAATAAAAGACTAAATTCAATCTGTTTATCATATTAAGCAGTCTCTTCAGAAAATTTGGACTAAACCGTTCGATTTATATTGATTCATTTTACAGTCTCTTTATTAACCTTTTGAAGGGTCAAAGTGGTAGTTGCATGAACTTTCAATAAAGGGACAGAAATCTCTTTCAAATATTTTCATTTACGTTTTGAAGATGAACAAAAGTCTTATGGGTTTAGAATGAAATGAGTGTGAGTTTTTTTTATTTTTTAAAGAAATCTCTTATGCTCACCAAGGCTGCATTAATTTGTTGAAAAGTACAGTAAAAAAGAGTAATAAAAACATCACTCAGTGCCTGACACATAGTAGGAGTCCAACAGTCGTATCTGTTACATTATGAATGCTGCTGGTTTGGTGAGCTACTGTACATTAGAGTTACTAATGCTTGTGCACATGTGTGTGTGCAGTGCACCTCACTCGTGACCTCCCTCTCCTCTCTATGTCACACCTCCCTTCACGAGGGAAAGAGCTGCAAAGACCCACACTCACTCCTTCTATCTTTCAGTTACTGCAGCTGATCTTCTTCCTTTGAAGCAGTCTCTCAGGACTGAGACTGACAGAAAGCAGACTACTTCTGTGAGGCCATGAAGTTACAGCAGCAGCGCATCCATCTCCTCGTGACCTAGAATGAGTGAGATAAAGTACCTTTGATTCATCAGGACCATTTAGCAGCTGCCCATCAAAATGAACACCATGAAATATATGAATTTGCATATTGTTCACATTTTCAGCAGTTAGCCTATTTAAAATGGGCCATCCAGCCATAATTAATTTCAGACATGATACATTTTCAAACATACACTTTTTTTCTGGTTAAAAAACTACTCAGAAGCTAGTATTACACAAACTATACTCAAAACATAGTTACTAATCTACAGAAACACATGGAAAAACTAAACTTGAAACTGGACAACACTGTAAACAAAAATAGCTTGATACATTTCAGCAACCTTTTGATTTTTTTTTTATAAATATTAAAAAACACTACCGTATTCATGTACACTTCTACTTTAAAAAAATTAACTGGAAACCATGCTAATGCTGATATACTGTTAGAGTTTCAACACTAAAGGACTATTGTTTGGAAAATGTCTTTACCTGCAGTTCACATGATTCAGACAGAATCAAGAAGTGTCTCACACAGTTTTGTTTATTCCTTTGACTGATTCATTGAAAATATTTAGACTCAAAGGAAGTGCAACCTTTGACCTTGGGCCCTATTTTTGTGTGGCGTGACTGGCTGTAGTTTAGACTGTAATGCACTTGGCCCTCAGATGTGGTGCGATATTGCATCTACTCTGGGGGGTTAAAACTGAACAGCGTTTGTTGCTGTACAGAATTCACACAAACCTGATCTTATCTCCCAGTAAGAAACCTGAGCACACCCGTCAGTCTGCTAAACCAGACCAAAGCACAGAGGGCATTCTGGGAACTCCTGGGACACTCTTTCTTGAGCAAGGAGCTTCCCAGATGTCTAGAGTCATGTGACATAACTTTCATAGCCAGCTGTCACTCAATTATAATATATATATATATATATATATATATATATATATATATATATATATATATATATATATAATATATATATATATATATATATATATATATATATTCTTATTTAACCCCCTAGTCTTCACCTTATTGTCCTCAAGCATTCTATGTGAGTAATATCAGAGACAATTTATATGAGACATGTCACTTCCTCAATCCTCAATAGAACTATATAGGGAAAACCTGTAACGCCAAAGATGGCGGTTGTATGCACATGTCCCGCCCCCCACTTCGCTTGACAGCCAATCGTCTGCTTTTAACAGTCAAGCCGGGAAACATTTAAGCCTATCGTCTGGTTCCTCTGACGCATGCGCACAGTTGAGGTTTGCGACAGCGGAGAATAGGCTATATGCACGCATAAGTTCCGCATTTGACGCAAGGATGCTCTTCTGTTTCCGGTTGGGGAGATTAAAGCAGAGGAAAACCGAGGAAAACGGGATAATGGCAGAGTCTTCAAAATGTACTGTCCTCCCGTCTTTGAAACGAAACGTTCATATGTTTAGAAGTAATTTTATATAGTTATGTTTATTTAATATGATTTTAAAAAGAAGCATAAACACAACGAGGGATGTGTTTTGTCTGTTTTTGTGACTAACGTTTCTTTAGTATAACCATGGAGTATAAAATTCAATATAAATTCTTGGTATTGCATTGGACTCTACGATCGGCGGAAGTTATTGAGCATCCTTAACACTTCACCGGAAATACCGCCGTGCATAGAGCCCATACGTTACTGTTTGAAAAGGCGGCAGATTTGAAATGTACTGTATGTGTGCGTTGTGTAAATATCAGACATCCCAAGTCTCCCGCATATTGATAGCGGCTCCCTGATGCCCGCAAATTAGTTAAAATCTCCCCGAATCTAGAGCGAGTGTGCTTCAAACCGTGTAGCGCGCGCACCGTACGGAAGAGAGGGAGAGTGAAGCCCCTTTCACACAGAGATTCCGGAAAATACACGGATAATGTGACCCGGCATTTGTCCCGGGATTGTTTGATTTCGGTTCATTCACACTGCCAGTGATTTGCCGGGATCTGTGAGTGCGTTCACACACAACCCGTTAATGTCCCGGAAAGCCGCGTGACGTCAGGATGAGACGTGTAACGTACGCGTCAAAAACATGTGCACGCGCGCACCTTTCCACAGACCTGGCGAACGATCGAGCTGCGGCGCAGATTGTGAGGAGCTCCTGTCTCTGCTTCATTCCAGTTTGCAGACATTTTTTCGTTCTTTCTTTGTTGATGACGAACACAAACTTTCTTCTAAGAGCAACAGAGTCGCGCGATGGCACATGCGTCATCACTATTACACACCCCTTACGGCATTGGTTCTGGCGTTTGTTCACACAGCGCGCGTTCCGGGTTTGAACACGGCAATGTTACTAGGTCCTCAACCCGGGATCGATCCCGGCATCAATCCCGGGTCGTGTTTGCGTTCACACAGAAGGCGTTCTGGCAATTTGCCGGCAATTTGCCGGGTTCAAAGTGCTGTGTGAAAGGGGCTCGAGAGACCTGCGTGTTGGTGTGTGAACTCTTGTGCATGCGCAGTAAAAGTATAACCGATGGGGGAAAAGGCGTTTTAAACCTTACTTTGGGGCAAAGTCGTCCAACTTTTTCAGCGATTTTTATCATATTTTACTGCTGTTTCTATACATGCAGTTTTTATGTCCCGGTGACCGGTGAAACTGCAGTTCTGACTCTCTGCCCATTCATTTAGATAGGAGCCTGGTCTTGTTATTCAGAAATAGCTGCCCGGAGGCGTTGCCAAGATGGCGGCCGAGTGGCAGGACTTGCCTAAAAGGACTTTGGTAATATGGAAATATGTGACCCTGGACCACAAAAGCAGTCTTATGTGTCCATTTTTTAAAATTGAGATTTATATATCATCTGAAGGCTGAATAAATAAGCTTTCCATTGATGTATGGTATGTTAGGATAGGACAATATTTGGCCGAGATACAACTATTTGAAATCTGGAATCTGAGGGTGCAAAAAAAATCGAAATATTGAGAAAATCGCCTTTAAAGGTTTCCATTTCTGTTGGTTATTGTGCTGCATCCACTTACAAAAATACAATTTTGATATATTTAAGTCAGGAAATTTACTAAATATCTTCATGGATCATGATCTTTACTTAATATCCTAATGATTTTTGGCATAAAAGAAAAATCGATAATTTTGACCCATACAGTGTTTTGTTGGCTATTCCCACAAATATACCCATGCTACTTAAGACTGGTTTTGTGATCCAGGGTCACATATGTGGAATATGCTGTATACAGTTAAGAGTAATTTTTAATTGAAAAGTTAAGGGCCACGTGCACAGAGAGTTTAGAAAAAAGGCCAAACACAAGGATCAATGCTTGAGAGGACAGGATAAGTCAAAATAAAAGTTGTTAACAGAGAACTTTTTTAAAGCATCCAAAACTCTTTCCTCCACTCTACATAGAAACAGATGGCGTCCGCCATGTTTACTCTGAATTCAGATGAAAATCAGTTTAGATGGAAATCTAAACCCAAACTTGGAGCAGAATCGCTTGCACTACAGGTACATGTTTGTCTTTAGGCTTTATGGAGGGTTTTAAGCTCCCACTGTTACCTAGGGTGAAATCTATCCATATTGGAAAAGCAAAATAGGAACTGATGAAGAGATAACAGAAATGGACATTTCATCCAAACAACACAAACTGGAAACATGTTTAGATGTCTCCTCCTTCCTGCTGAATGCCATGGTATCAGCCAATCACAATTACGTCAGAATGAGCTTTCAGCCAAAATTCCGATCTATCTTTGTAACGGGATCTAGGAGAAAATGGGAAAGGGATGAAATTGAAAGGAATAGATTTAATACATTGTTTAGACACTAAAGAAATTATTCCACTGTGCAATGACAGTGGAGGAAGATTTTGTTGGTTAGTATGGGGCAGTTAGCCCTGCTGGTAAGTGCTGTAAATACACCATGAGGCAAATAACTTTTTCCATTGATGGCCATTCATAAGGATCCTTGACATCTGATTAAAAAAAATAAAAAAAAAACACCCATGGGAAAAATAAGTGTGTGTACTTGGATGTGCACTTGTAGTGTAGTTAAAATCGTATACAAAATTATATTTTTAGGAAACTGTAATTGCAAATAATATAATATTAATGAAATCAATGGCCACTTAAAGAGACACATTAATGAGTTTTAAATGTGCACTTATGTCATGCTCTAAAGTACACTTTGATGTGTTGACTAACATAATAAACCACATGTAAAGTACTTGATTATAATTTGAACTGTAGTGTTATGCAATATTATTTATTAGTTAATATTTTAAATGTACTAAATCTCAGATTCATCATTAGAAATGTGTAGACCTAATTGCAAATATATTTAAATACATAACTTATACGTTTCAATAGTAATTACAAAGTGTATTTTAGTTTACCACAAATGTTTTTGACATTTCAAAGACAATAGTGGTGATTATATGAAATTACATTTAAGTATACATATACATATAAATATGCAATTAAGACCTGCTTAAGTGGGTCAAAAAAGCACTCTAAAGTTCAGCTGACCGAATATAATGTAAATTTAAACTATAATACGTTAATTTAATTGCATTAAAATGTCCGAAAACATTATATTTAGAGTAAATATCTATTTGACTATCTGTTAAAGAACAGGCCACCAAATGTAGATGCAAATGTTTCTGTGTTTGGCGAGAGAGTGTCCTCACTGGCAAATGTGAATGTTTTCTTCAGACTTGAGGAAAAAGTCATACCCACAGTGGTGTCTGTCACTAAAGAGCTTCTGGAGTCTGTCACTTGCAGAGAAAGTTCAGTAATGAGGCAAGTTTGATTGAATCAACCGGGCCTGTTGCTAAACTCCTGGCAATACATAAACCCTTCATCCTCCCTCAGGTTTAAGGTTGAAATGACGAGAAGAACCGTGTCTCCTTCTCCACCCAGCCCAGGCAAAGCAGGGCCGCAGACTGTGGCTTACTAATGGGGATGTGGCTTGACATGCCAGGGCTCTGTAGACGATCTAGGGTCAACTGGCCGATTGAATATGATGATTCAAACAGAGCTCTGCGTTACAGCACGGTAAGAGAGCAGAGCGATCCAGACGTGCAGAACACCCCCACAGGCCACAGGGGTCACTGAGTATGACACGACATGGGTGATCTTGAGAGATGCCTTGTCAAGATTACTTCAGATTGATAAAGTTGAAATGAACATGACACCGCTCAGTGCAGCAGGCATCAAGGTTTACTTCAGAGCAAGAACAATCTGATTACTCTCCAGAGAAAGGATTGTACATCGATGTCTCGTAAGGACTGTTTGGAGCATGTACTGTGTGAGATCATGTTTGTATGCATGCTTGAAAACCGTATGGCTTAACATCAGAGGTCTTTTCCTCAATTATGTCATTATGGTTTTTGGTTAGGGTCTTGTTACTCTTCTGTGCTTGTGACTGTGCATTCATTATGTGGCCTGCTGTTTCCAACAGGTAAAGGAAAATAGCAAGCAAATTTGAGCAATTCAAAACTCAGTTCTTTCTCAGCAAAAATCCACAGCTTCGGTTTCCTCAATTTGTTTAGTCTTGTGCAGATATATACATTTTTAAGAAGGCGCTCTATATTTCGCAGATTAAAAGTAAAGATTTTTCTCTGCCAGTAGCTCGGATTTGAGATTTATACAGTTATTAAAGGGTTATATACACAAAAATAATTTCAATTTTGCAAAAAAATCTGACATTTTAAGAGTTATAAACTCATAAACATATGATTTGTTGATGCTTTTCAAATCGTCTAACTAATGTTTTTCACACAACTGTGAGACTCACATTTTCAACAAATCCTCATTTTTATATCCAGCTGGATAACGTTTTTGATGAAATTAAAATTTTAATAATACGAAACAATATCAACATCACTTGGTTATCCTTGTTGTTATACTTCAAGTTATACTTCAGCTGATCATGATAAATATCAAAAAAGATTCAAAAATTAGTGTGTGAGACATTTTTTGCTATTCCACAAGAAAAAAAGAAAAATAACATGACGGATCCAAAAAGGATGCATCATGCTGTTGTCATGGCAACACAAAACTAACAATCAGCAAATAAACATAAGTGCAGTCTCCCAGATCATGTTGGAAAAAGGAGATACAATGTGTATTATCTCTGAAAGAAACAAAATGCCAGGAACCATTACATACTCTCACAGGCTCACAATTCTGCAAACCATCCTCACCATATGTGGCATCATGCCTTTCTTGCTTTGTCTCAGCTTGCTTGAGGTTGTGAGAGGCATATTCTATATCTAATTGTTCTGAAAATATTGGTTATATGCATATGGATTTCATTGACATAATCATCAGAGTAAACAAATGAGAACTAAATCCAATTACAACATGCTGATGAGGATCAAGGATGATCTGCATGTAAATGTCTAATCACATTTCACTACAGTTTCAGCTCAAACACCAAGACAAAATACATCTTTTGAGGGCCCCCGAGTTAAGACCCCAAAGAGTGGCAACCGGAGTAGAGTTTTAAATATGGCACTGTTCAGCCAGGCCAGCGGCAATCTGTGCAGCGTAGAGAATGCACAAGATGACCCGCTTGCCAGCAGAGCTTTTTTTCCCCTTTGAAAGTGAAAAAGAAGGTCTATGAAAAGCATAAACAGAGTACTTCCTCTCAAACTCTGGTTTTGATTCTTAATGCATCTAGTCCTCTGACATGTGGATCAGCTTAAGGGCATACTGAAGTTAAGTGACCTCTGACACATAAATACACAAATACGCACCCTTGCGGAACCTTATGATGGGCCTGTTGTGAACAAACGTCATAGAGGAGGCATATAAGTGTCCCTATAAAAAATGTTTTTTTGGGTGTCCACATACATACCCACAGTAGTTTCTTTTGGGCATATCCGCCCCATGGACTTACATTTTCTTAACACTCACTCATTTTTAACATTTGTCTACAATGTCCAACAATGTCAATTTTTTTCAGTCATGAAATTTCCACTGCAGTGTCATTTCCACCAGACCTCAAATTAAGTTTTGTGTTTAGTATACACTCTAAAAATGATGGGTTGTTTCAACCCAAAGTTGGGTCAAATATGGACAAACCCAGCCATTACATTTTTAACAGTTGGGTTTGTCTAGCCTGACTTCGTCATACTCATATTCTAGTCAGAATGTGAGTCTGATACTGCTCCATAGGGCTTTGATTATGAGGCGTGTCTTCGAACGAACCAGGAAAAAAAAACTCAATTGGACAGACCTACAACCAATCAGGGGTGCGTTTCCCAAAACCATCGTTGCTAACTAAGTTAGCAACTTTGATGGTTGCAATGCAATTTCCCATTGCCAACCATCCAAGTTGCTAACAGGTTAGCAACGATGGTTTTGGGAAACGCACCCCAACGCAGTAAATGACCTATGTTGAGCTTGAAAAAGTATTAAAAAAATAATGAGTGTTAACGATCTTTGCCGGTGTTGCAAAAAGAATTTAAGGATCCGCGGAGTATTTGCAAACATGAAAAGCATTTTTGAAAGAAATACGTTTGATAACGTGATGATTACGTAACTGCAGATCATCTGTCCATCATGGTATAAAGCCCGCCCTGGCAATTTGATCGGCCCGACGATTTCTGAACCGAGCATAATTACTCCTCAATGGATCTGGATCGAGTCCAGACCGAACTTCCCGACCAAAAAATGTTGTGGGCGGGGTTCGGGCTGGCATCCAGGCTAGGGTTTGTCCATATTTTACCCAAATTTGGGTTAAAACAACCAAGCATTTTTTAGCATTATGTTATGAAAAAAAAAATTAAAGATTGCAATAAAATGACCTTAATAAAATGAAACTTGACAGAGCTTGAATTGGTGGAAATAACAGCAAAGTTATATCTTCTTTGTAACTGATAGAAATAAATATTAATGTTTATTACACGGCACTGTGGAATATGGTTCTAAAGTGTGGATTTCCTGGATGTCCGAATTGTGAGAAACCAACGAGAAAAGTGCCTTACCAATGCTGCAAAATGAATGGTTTACCTTTCACACTTTCCCATCAAATGACTGTGAGCGTCATCTTCTCAGTTCTCGCGCATGCGTCATGGCGCTCTAGTGAACTCATGTCAAGAGGCCCACACAGAAGAAAATGAATAGTTGAATAAATTTGATATTTTTGTTTGTTTCTGTGCACAAAAAGTATTCTTGTCGCTTGATAAACTTAATGGTTAAGTTTTCTGGGACCGGCAGAATGAAATTGCCTAGAAGCCTATGGAGGAGTGAGCCACCTCTCAGATTTAATCAAAAATTTGTGTTCCGAAGACGAACGAAAGTCTTACAGGGTTGGAACAACATGAGGGAGTAATTGCTGACAGAATTTCCATTTTTGGGTGAACTAACCCTTTAAGTGAAATTATTATTATTATTATTGAAATTAAAATTAAACACCCAAATGTTTTAAGAAAATGGCCTTCAAAGATAGAGCAGAAATTATTTTTCTTTAAAAAAAAATATCTACAAGAGGTCATCTGGGAAACAAAATCCTTTGAAGAGAGACTACATGAGCATTAAGTACGAACGCCAGCTATCTTGCTTAGGGTTTTAGAGGCCTCTGGGTTTCCAGCTCATGCTTGCTGGTTGTTCTGCAAGACAAACAAAGCATTGCTGGGCAGGGGCATGGATTAAAGTTCCCAAACAAATCAGGCACAGGAAGTGATGGCATGGGCCTCTGGGCCGGATCATGTTGTTGGGAAAGTGAGTCAGGCAATGAGGTTTTCAGCTGAGGGGGTGAGGGAGTTTGGACGAGTGTTGTCAGGGGCTCCGAGAATTAGAGGTGTGAACTGAACACTGCAGTGCAGCCCGGCACCATTCGCTATATCATGTCCGTCATGGGAACATCATCTCTATTTTCTTTTCATTACAGGACCAATCCCTCCTCAAGCCTTTCAAACAACAGTGGAATAACAGCTTATTTGTTCTGTGTGGCCTCTGCAGAGGGCGGAGGGATCGTGGCGGCGTGCTAAGGTCCGTCCGGATCCACTTCACTGTGCCTCATCCCTCGCCGAAGGTGGAAACAATCTTTCCTCTTAGTGTAAACTCAATCAGCGGAGATTCGGCCAACCATTACAAGATTTCATTTTTTCCCACGTTAATAACTCCTAAAGGCCGGATCTTTCCTGGCCCACGTTTGCGCTAATTTAACCTCAGTTGTCCGCTTTAACTTGATAATGAGTATAATCATTTTTGAGGACAGTTGTGGAGAGTATATAGATTAGTTAACATGAACAACAACAAAAAAAGTACTTTTCTTAGCTCTGAGACTGTAAAAAGAACCTTTGTCAAAGATTTGTTTCATTTTCAGACTAATTAACTTTGTTTTGATAATACTGTACCTTTTACATATAGTGAGCTAGACCAGATGAGTGAAGGGAAAGATCTTGGCAGGCTCATTATGTTTGGCACAGTGCTGGTTTGAACATGTCTCCCACCGGCGGTCTGCTTTAGATCAGCCTGACATGATGAACGGTGAGCGGCGGCCACAGGAGCCCATCTCTACACGAACTCCACACAGTTGCAGTGAGAATTGGTTTATGACGCGTTTAACTGCGAAGGCGAATTTGGCTCTGAAACCTGGCAAGAGAGGCTCCAGCCTATTGAAAGAAGATGACCGCTGCTAGTGTATACAGTAGAAGCAATAATGTTAAGTGATGTCCGTCGATCATATTTCACTAAAGCCATAGGGTTTGAAAGCTATGATGATCAAGAACATCCTGCCTCCGGGCAAGTATTATTGCTTCAATGTAAATGAAATATTACATAATTATTGTTGTGTAAAATTCAGTTTACATAAATACGTTAGACGTATTATCACTGAGCAAATTATTCAGTGACCTTTAGGGGAATTTGAGTAACACTTTACAATAAGGTTCCATTAGTTAACATTAGTCAATGCATGAACATAAAATGAACAGTTTTATTAACTAACGTTAATTTGTTTGTCAATGTAAGTTAATGTTAGCTGAGTTTTATCAAATATTAGTAACAAATAATAAAGTATTAGTAAATATTGAAATTAACATGTAGTATTTTTTATTGTTAGTTCATGTTAAATTAAACACAAATTAAATCTTATTGTAAATTGTTACTGGAATTTATCTGACAAATTTTCAAGATGCAATCTTACAAATCCTTTTGAAAAATCTTTAAAGAAAGGTGCTATACAAAGGTGTTTTTCTACAAAAAGCAGACAGTCTTAAAGACAAAACAATTTAGTCTTCTATGGAATATTTTTGTGGTTAATAAATAATTAAATAAAATCCTAATAAAAGTATAACTGCAGTCAAGAGAAAATTCTTACCTTGACTAACTTTCTAATCTCATTTATCGAAAACTCGCACCCATAACTCACACCTTTCTTATTAGTAAATTAACTCTCTGCATTCTGACGACTGAGAATATGAAGTAAAATGATCTATTATGAAGCTCATTTTCTCTCAGTAACATTAAAAAAAGTAGTTGAAAGGCAACATTATTTCCATATATGTAGTTGTGTTTCAGCCAATTGTAGGATTATACTGACAATTGTCACTAGAGAACCACATGAAAAAAGCATGCAACGAAAAAATAAGGAGCAGATCTGGAAAATATCTGTTCAGCAGTATCACAGGGACAATCAAAAGCTATAGCATGCGTTTAAAACTCCCTTCAGTTTTAATATGTAGGCAATCACCACAACAAGATTTTTGAAGCCCGGCCTTTATCCTTTCAAATCCCTCCGAACGTGAGTAGTTTTGGAATTCTGGAATGCCATCCCAACCGTGAAGCCCCTCTGCCTCTCACCCGGTACTTCGTGGAGGGCAATTTTCCTCTGGCTGAGCCTCCCAAAGCTGCCTCACCTGGAACCAATCTGTAACACAATCGAAGTGTCCTAACTTGAAAGCCTGCTCCCTTCCTTTGATAGTCTCCTCCTGGTAGTCTGCGTGGCGCTGGAAATAGTCCCTTTGTAATCTTCAGATACAAAAGAGAGCAAAGATGGAGAGCTAATATATTGCCATCAAAGTGAATTATGCAAATGGTAATGCTACAAAGCTCAGACACTCTGAGGGAATGGGGGAAATGGGGCTGACAGTGGAAATTTTCAGCGCTGTTGTCATCTGCAATGTTCCCTGAAAAACATCAGGACTTTGCCTGGTAATTGTTGAAGTTAAAGTAAATGATTGGGCTGAATGTTCATTACAGACAGGTGTCGATAACCTTGTGCTCAGCCTCTGTTTGCCATAGCAACTGCTATTTACTTCACGTGAACACGTGATAACTTCCAAAAAGACAAGACAAGGCAAGCAATTAAACTTCAATAGCTGTCCATTGAGGGGTCCTGGGGGATTTTCTCCTGAGTCAACATGCCAAGCCCCATTTCCTTTTCCTCCTCTCTTTTTCTCTCGGCAATCTCTCACTAGAACTGCGGTTTTTAAGGAGTTTATGGCTTTTCGTGAGCTTTATGTCCTAGCCTTTAGCAAATTTTTGCGTTTTTAGCACTAGCCCACATGCAGTCTATATACTGTACGCACACATTCACTACCATTTGGGGTCAATATAAGATAATTTTAAAAGATATTAATACTTTTATTAAGCAAGGACACATTATATTGATAAAAAGTGTCAGTAAAGACATTTAGAATGTTACAAAAGATTTTTATTTCATGCAACTTTACATTCATCAAAGAATCCTGAAATAAATGGCACATACAGCTTCCACAAAAATATTAAGCTGTGTTTAATATGTTTCTTGAGCAGCAAATCAATGGATCTATGATTTCGAAGGTTCATGTGAAATTTGAAGACTAGTAATGGCTGCTGAAAATTCAGCTTTGCCATCACAGTAATAAATTACATTTTATAATACATTCAAATAGAAAACAGTTATTTTAAATTGTAATATGTCACAATATTAGTGCTTTTAATTTTAATATTAGTGCGCTAATATTAGAGGTTTTGATCAAATATATGCAGCCTTGCCAATCATAAAAGAAGTCTTTCAAAAACATTTAAAAAAAATCTTACTGACTGCAAACTTTTGAACAATAATGTACATTTACTAGCATAGCGTCTAAATGATAAGTGACAGGGAATTAAAAATAAATTAATAAATAACTGCAGAAATGCCATTGAGAAGCATTTGAATACTAAAGGTTATCTTGTGTGACATTCTGGTAGCTTAATGAACTTTGTAACTGTCTTTAAGTTTTGCACCGATTAGGATGTTTTTGACCGGTGCTATAGATAGAACAATGACTTGAAGCCGTTCCCTTAACATTCCACCGGCAGAAAGTTTCAGAGGAAACAACATAGTTTTCAGTCTGCGGGTTTCTGGCCCATCCAGAGGGCCTTATTGACTTGCTGGGTGCATGTGATTTTAATTGTGTGATTAGCGGTTATTGAATTAGCAATTGAAGGGCAGAGTGCATGGATGTAAGGGAGAAAATAAAAGTAAGTGTGCTGAGTGGAGCCTTTGTCTCCCAGTCACAATCGTTACCTTTGAGCACAAGTCACAAGTCTTAATGGGCACATGGCCAGGATGACCAGCTACACTCGAGCACAGCCCCTGCACCCCCTATACAGGCCTAATCTACTAATGACTCCCACTTATATTTCTGCTGCTGTACACACACACAGACGGCCCACATCTCTCATCTGAGCGCGATTTCTGTAATCAGGTTTCATACTTCAAAGTCCAATTAACTCGAGCAAAGTATTAAATTAACATTTGACCAAACTTTCATCCAGCTAACGAACGTAGGCCTACATGCCTTTAATTGGTGAATTAATATCCTATCTTGAGAAGATTCAAACAGGAGCCCCTGAGTTCATCAATGTGTAAAAAACGACCAATCCACTAATAATAGTAAAAACTTCTGGGGAAAAGCAGTCATTACGGCTATATAAAGTTCTAAACTACTGGTCACTGTTTTACTAAATCATAAAGTTGTACAGTGAAAACATGTGTTTCTAGATGTATAGCTCATTACAGTAATAGGCAGCACGAAAAGTAAAGCCTGTTGTGTCTGTATGCATACGGCAAAGGCTTGGTTTTTCTGACTGGCAGTAAAATTTTATTTCAAATCACTGCCACTGATTCCCAAGCAGGAAGTGGGGCTTGTTACAACAGTTGGTGAGGAAAGGAAGAGGGTAGAGTGGTATGCTAAAGCACCACATGCTGTTTTGTTTAATTTTTCTTTCCCGAGCCAGAGAGAAATTATGGAACCTTTGTTTCTGAGTCAG
Source organism: Chrosomus eos (assembly GCA_036326025.1). Taxonomy (NCBI): domain Eukaryota; kingdom Metazoa; phylum Chordata; class Actinopteri; order Cypriniformes; family Leuciscidae; genus Chrosomus; species Chrosomus eos. The sequence continues at coordinate 18,870,575 of CM070818.1, read as the reverse complement.
AGTAAATAAAAAAACTTTCTCTTTATCTTTAAGACAAAAAAGGTAAGTGTGACAATAGAAATAGTTAGATTATGAAATATTACTAGAAAAAATTTAGCAATTTCACAGTGAATTTTTATGTCACTGGGAGACATAAAGTTACATTGTGATATTGTTATTGTTTCCGTGTAAAGTACAAAAACGCAAATAAACGGTGACGGCACCTGTTTATAACATGTTTATATGCCATGTGCGTTTGAATGCATTGTGCACAAGCACATTGTCTTTCTTTACAAAGTGACAGCCAACTGCTGGCCTGGCAGCATAATAGAGCGATTTTAGTTGTTTTCACGGATCCGTGAAATTCGTCTTAACGTATCCCAAAATGTCTGCTCCAGTCTTTACGCTCAGTAATGTACAATTGCAAGAAAAAACTGCATAAAACAAAGCTTGAACATTTCTAAACGTAAAAATCATCTTTAAAATGTCCTAAAGATTATCAACGCATCGCATACGTGTCACATCACCAAACAATAGCTCCATAGAGAAGTTGTTATATTGGCCACTAAGTGGACAGGATAAGCTGGAGGGAGTTGTTCAAACTCTGCCGCTGTAATGCCCCGGGTCCTCTGCGACTGCCACATCATATTCCGTTGTTGACAGGAAGGCCTGTACCCTTCAGGCACGGCAGACCCTTACCCCGGCCTCCTCTCTTCTCTCAGGCTATCCCACCTCTCCCGCCTCACTGGCGGAACTCTCTGCATGCTAAAACAAATTGATTTTTCTTGCCTCTTGTGCTCTGAGGTCACATATTAATCTGATTAATTGGTTGAGATTGTTCTAGCGCTTTGGGAATGTTGGTTATATTTCAAAATACTTTGAGGAGGAAGTGGGTTTTGGAGTTCTTTTGGGAAGCAGGGGTGAAAGGTCAACTGAATCTCAGTCTCTGAAACTTTTCTTTTCTGAAGGATGTGGTCTGATACACTAGATGTGGCTCTGAAGCAATTGCAGTGGAACATCCATCCATCCATCCATCTATCCTTCCTTCCTTCAATATTCGTATGTTTCTTCTAATATTCGTTCTATATATATATATGTAAAACATCTAATGTCAGAATGCTATATTACCGCGTTAATTGAAAAAACTCAATATATGCGGTTTGTACAGAAAGGGGCCCGTTCTAGTGCTCTTTGCTACTTTAAGGATCAGACATGGTCACACATGACCCTTCGACCTCAGCCAGTAAACAGTACGTGTAGCTGTAATTGTAATTACTTGCACCTAAGCAAGATGAAGTGAGCTTTGTTGAGAGTAATCTCTCTCTTCACTACCTGCATCATTTCAGCAGGATGCACCAAAGGCTATTTTTATCATAACGAGAGAAGAAACATCATGTACTCCAACTGTTCACATTGTGAAAGGACAAATTAAGTTTGTTGCATATTATAATTAATAGTTCAAACAAAAATACAAATTAATAGAGGTTCCAAAAGGGGGTTTTGGAACTCTTTTCAGTCTTTAAAGGTTCTTTATTGGCTTTGATGGTTCTACGAAGAACCTTTAAGATTTCCATTCCACAAAAGGTTCTTTATGTTAAGAACTGTTCACTGGAAGGTTCATTTGGGGAACCAAAAAATGTTTCTTCTATATGGCATTGCTGTGAAACCCCCCATTTTGGAACCTTTATTTTTAAGGGTGCAGAACCATTTTTATCTTACTGTGGAGAACATTTCTAAAATAATCTAAAAAAACATCATAAACCGTATAAATAACCTTTTGTGGAATGGAAAGGATCCATGGATGTTAAAGGTTCTTCATAGAACCATTAAAGCCAATAATTAACCTTTATTTTTTAACAGTACTCATCCTCACGTCAGAGCAAACCTGTGGGACTTTCTTATTTTTATTTATTGCAATTTTATTTATACGAGTTTGAGAGTCAGTAAACAATGACAAAATTTACATTTTTGAGTGAACTATCACTAAGATTCAGGTTCTGCGGTTTTAAAATACAGGATGCTATTTTAGAAAACAAAAATGAGGATTAAACTCCATTTATTTTAAGCAGCTCTCACCTGACACTCGCTTTTACACTGAACTCGAAACATTAAGAATAAAACAAAGCAATGGCTGAAATGAATGAGAACAACTTAAAATAAATATGTATGTGCATATGAAAAATATGTACCATTGGGGATGAATATAGCTTTATGGAAGATGGGTGTAGTAAAACCCCAAGTGTTCATTATTGCCATCCTCTGTGAATGAATGGAGCTGTGAAGAAAGGACAAGTTCTTCCATGCAAGTGTCCTCCTAAATTAAATAAGGAACATGACTCTGATTAGGACCCTATTTGAAAGAGCTTCTTTCTGTCCATTCCAGGACATTCTGGTATGTTAGTGGCAGACAGACTCCCTTTGTTTCCTGCTTTGGATGACCTCTGCCATGGGAGCTGGCGCTATTGCAAGCCTGACAGCTCCGGTAAAACTTTGGCAACCGAGCCCACAACAACATGAGCTGCACAATGTGGTCCAGGCGAGCTTCCGAACAACAGCATTTCAAAACATTCTGGGTTAACTTGACTCAGGTGCAGGTGATCCATGTCACACAGTCTAAAATTCAGAGCAGATACTGAATTTCCTGGAATCATTGTTTGTAAGACTGTATTTACTAATATACTGACAGATGCAGCAGAGACCGCATCTGTTAGACATAATCAAACAGGAGAAGATTTTTTTTTATGACACAAACAAAAAATACAAATAATTTGATCCATCCCACATCTATTGTATATTATTAATGCTTTTGTTCTTGCCTTATGTCTGTCTAAGCCAAAACCTAATTAACTTTGCTATGAGCTTCAAAATGTTAAAAGCTGTAAAATTAAACAATTCAAAGTATTATTGAAGTTTTAAAATAATAACGCTAATAATTATTAGTACTAAGGTTCGTTTGCACCAAGAACCCTTTCAAAAAACTAAAAATACATTTATATGTTCTTCTCAGAAATATTCTTAATATTGCACTCAAGTATACTTGACGTATATTGACAGAATAATTTAAGTATATTTGGCCTTTAATAAAAAAAAGTACAAAAAGTTGTACTCAAACTTTTGATCGAGATATACTTAAAATTATAATTAAGTATTCTAAGCATACTTGGCTTGTAGTTGTGTTTACTCTTTTGATAGAGTAGCCTATTAAATACCTTCTTTCTTTTTTTTTTTACATACTATTTTTTAAACTTACATTATTTGAAAATATTGATTTATAATGAAAGCAGATATGTACCTAATTCTGAGTATCTGAATTTTTGAGTAGTTCACTGGTGAAATTTGCTTCAAATCTACTTAAAGTACAATTTTAAGTACAGGTATATAAAAATGAATACCTAAAACATAGTATACTTTAATTGCAAAATTAATATATAAATAGTAGGGGAGACCAGGGACAGTTGTAACACTTTTTGCAATTTTTAGCAATACATCAAAAACCATTTATACTGGAATTACCAATTTGTTATATTATAAACTTCAATCTGTCAACTGCTGAAACAATGTATTTAAGTGGTTTTATGAAATATGTACAGGTTCCAAAATTAATTTTAATATAGTCTCTCCACTGTTACAACCGTCCCAGTGTACAGGGACGGTTGTAACACATGTCAGGGACGGTTGTAACATGTCTAAAGTATAGGCTACATAATGAATTAATCATATAACCTACTCAAAATGGACAATATTATTTATCAGTCATCCCAGCAGGCACCTTGACATCAATTTAACATCAATATGACATCAAACATTGATGTCAAAATAACTTCACGAAATAGGTCAAAAATGAAAGTCATATTAACGTCAAAGTGTCGTCAATTTGATGTCAAGATTTTGACCTCTGATGATTATGTCAAAACATAACCAACACCATCAGATCACCTATACTCTTTGTTCATCTGGCTGTTCACCACTCAGTTTCAGCAGCCAAACAAAATCTAAAGTTAAAAACATTAGGGTCAAGAGCCCAACTAAAGCAAACATTGATCACCAAAATGGTGACTTAAAATTGTGATTTTCTCCTTCAGTGATTCTGCTTGTTAACATCAGGTGTTCATCAATAATGATCAATCATCACTCAATTAATCACTTAATTATCTCATTAACTTTAACATTGCTTCAGACACTGTTTGAAAAACAGTCAATGTTTGATGTCACATTTATGTTGAATTGATATCGAAGCTTGATATTGAATGATATCAAAATAGCATTAGAATGACATCAACATCATGACATCCTGACGTCAAATAGATGTAGAATTGACATCAAATGCCAACAAAGCATGACATCAAAATAACATCAAAATATCCGCAGAGGTCAAAATCTTGACATCAAATTGACATTGACACTTTGACATCAATATGATTTTAATTTTTGACCTATTTCGTAACGTCATTTTGACCAATGTTTGATGTCTCGTCATCTAACTGACGCTAAGAGTAACGCGTCAGTTAGATGACGCGGGTAGGTTTAGGTCTGGGTAGAAGTGCGTCATCTAACTGACGCTAAGGGTAACGCGTCAGTTAGATGACGCCCTGGGATCGCGTCAACTAACTGACGCTAAAGGGTACCTTTAGCGTCGAATATTGAAGCATGGTCAAACTGATTCCCAAGGCGTCAGTTAGATGACGCCTTGGGGTGAGAATGGGCTGAAACTAAGTATGATGCCAGGTTCACTAAGAAAACTTACAAGTATACTTGCAGTGTAAAACTACTAAACTATAGTTTACTGAGAGTACTTCAAAGTGTACTTTCATAAACTAAAAACTACAAGCATTTAACTAAACGATCATATGCCGATAAGTTCACTTGTAGTATATTTGCAGTACAAAAGAAAAACTTAAATTTGTAAACAAGTTGTGTACTCAAACTACTGTTAAGGCCTGTTCACACCAAAAAACGATAACTATAAAGATAACTATAATGATAACTAGCGTCCACACCAGTGGAAATTAATCGTTCTGTTTAATCTAAGTGTGCACTGTCTGCCGCTCAAGCTCTTTAAAGCAAGATGGATTCTGGCTGCCAATGTTTTTGTTGTTCATCAGCTAGAAAAGAGCTTCATTTTCATTATGTATATCATATATCTGCACAAGATACCAATAAATATTGGAAAATTTTGACTAAAAAGTTCAATTTAAATGGATTAGTTTTACGATTTCTTTATGATCTTTTTGAAGCATCGAAGTGGTAGTTGTGTAGACTGTCAACGGGGGGACAGAAATCTATCTCTCAGATTTCATCAAAAAGATCTTCATTTGTGTTCCAAAGATGAACAAAAGTCTTATGGGTTTGGAACGACATGAGGGTGAGTAACGATGACAGAATTTTCATTTTTGGGTGAACTATCCCTTTAAGTATACTTGAACTTGAAGTATACTTATTTTTTGGGGGTAACTATAAAGATAACTCTGGTGTTAACTATATTAGCATCCACACCAATATAAGCATGCACTGGAGTATTTGTCATTTAAATGCTAAAGCTCTTTAAAGTCTGTTGGATTATGATTGGTTGTCAATGTTTTGATCGTTCATAAGATGAAAAGAAATGAATGACTGAAGAATGTATGAAGAGAATACAAAGAAAATTTGTATGCTATTTCTTTGCATTTTCAATTTTTTTAAATGATATCATTATTGGCCTTTAAAATTATTCATATAATTTAAAATTATTTAATATATTATTCATATAATTTGAAGTGATATATCAATATTAGAAAACCAACAGGTGTTTGAAATGGACCTGAATGCATTATGAAGATATTCAGTTTATAGGTTTTTATTTTGGTTGGTTATTTTAAACAGTATCCCGAAAAAAAGTTTGGAAACTTGAAACACATATATACAAATGTATGAAATTCGATACAATGCAATAACTTAAGTTCCACTAAAGTTTGGTGATTTATCAAAACTTTGTTTTCAAAAAAATGTATACGTTTTTAAGTGTGAGTTGTATCCAGATAATGTGCTATCTATACGTTGTTAAATTGCTGAGGAACTTGTACTTTACAGAAGGGTATCCAGACAGCGCTTTGCTTAGTTTCAAGAATCTGTGATGACATGATGGCAAAATGATGTCAGCACCATTTGCAGTGGCTGACCAGAGAGACTTGTGGTCCATTCTGAGTCACCAGAACACATTGATGTCACACACTAAATTCACTCCAGCCAGAAACCCCAACAAACAACAAAACGTTTGCTTCGAAAAGTGTACTTTAACTGCTTGTAAGAGTAAAAACAGCAGCTAACCATGGGCAACAGCTTCTACCATCATGAAGAGTTTAATAGCAGTGTTTTATGTCAGAAACACCCACTCTATCATTAAAACACAGGCAAAGATATCCATAAAATTTGCAGCTTGTTGGGCTTCCTACAGAAGCTCCTAAAAATGGAGTAGCGACAATTCACTGTGTCCACACTCTGAGAAGACCTTTTTTTTTTGTCTTTCCCTCAGTCTAGACCCAATAACATCACTGCACTTGGTCCGCTGAAATTAACCCGGCAAAGTGAGTGATGTGGTCCAACGCTTGTTAAACTAGTGAACATAGTAAGAGCACATTGAAACACCCCAGTCTGATGCCACTTGGCCAAATCTCCATCTCCAACTCATCACCAAATATTGTAAGCTTTTTTCTTTGGCATCACTTTTGAAATATTTCATGTGGAAAGCCAGAGAGCTTTTAACAACTGTTTCTCTTTTTCAAAATAAATGTTCTTTTGGTCATGGTAATTATCCCACAGCAGGACCAAAAGAAAGAGTCCACAAGCCTTCAGTGTTACTACAGATGCAAGACAGACAGGCGTCTCTCTCCTCACCACTACACAAAATCAACATTCACCAGGATCAAGAAAGAAAGAAAGAAAGAAAGAAAGAAAGAAAGAAAGAAAGAAAGAAAGAAAAAGAAAGAAAGAAAGAAAGAAAGAAAAAAGAAAGAAAGAAAGAAAGAAAGAAAGAAAGAAAAAAGAAAGAAGAAAGAAAGAAAGAAACAAAGAAAGAAACAAACATGCAGCTTTAGATATTGGTTCTTGTGAACATGATGCCATTGGACAAAAACAATGGAATTTAAAATAATCTTTTTTTTTGCAACCAGACTATATTATATATTTTGACCAAGATCAATGTATTATTGAGAGTAGACTATACAATTATGGAAGACAGGCTATTGTAATGAGGATAATTAATCAAGACAACAGGGCAATCTTAAAATGAGAGGGAAAAAACAAGGTCCCTTAGAAAATTGCTGCTTTCAAAAAATTAATGAGGTCATTGGAAACCTGCTTGAGACTATAGTCTGGAAATCACTGGAAATTAAATATCATAGCCAGAATTCCATGGCAGAACTTTTTGTAAATTTATGTAAAAGACTCAAAGTGTAGAAATACAAGATTTTAAAGACAGCCTAAAGTCAGATTCAATAAACCATGGATGGTTTTTACTCTCTCCCACAAGAATACAGCCATATAAAAAAAATTTCAATAAAATGACACTTTATGTTGCTTTAACCCTTTCAGACCCTGCATCTATTTCACTGGACATAACTTTGCTCTTGCTTTGAAATGAAGCCAAAACTGAAAACAATACATGCAGTAATTCTATTTCTATCTTAAAATGACATCAGAAATGATTTGAATTAAAGTAAAAGTTGGCATTAATACAACAAAATTACATTGCGGAGTTAAATTTTTATTTTTTTGTTTGGACGACTGTAATTGACAATGGTTCTTAACGTTGTCCAATCATCACCAAAGTTGAGTCAGATTATCAAGTGATTTCTTAACAGCCTGAATCTACTACAATAAAGCAGATTAGTAAAAAAAAAAAAAATCTTGAAATTAATGACAAAGACCATATTTATAATTTTCTGCCCCCTGTAACTTAATTTTGGTATGAAATGGTCAGTGATTATCGTTACCATACCATAGATACAAGCTATAATGTACAATACATGAAGTGACCACAATATTCAGGATAAATGTGTGTGGGTTAAAGACATTGAAATAATGCTCATCTTTCAAATACATTAATGTAATATAAAATGTAAATGAAAAAAAAATCTTCTTACAAGGCGGGCTATTATCATTTACAAGACAAAAGCATGTATTCAAGTAACATGTATTTATATATAAAATATTGTGCAATTGCAAAAAGAAGCTAAATTCCTCTACACAGAGGCAGTTCAGTTTGGCTACATTCTTTTGCCCTGACCTGTCTGTGACCAGCCTGTCTCTTCCTGCGTGATCCTCTTAAACGAATGTTTAATTAAATTATGGTCAAGTGCCCGAGGGGAAGACAAGGACAAAGGGGAGACACAAACCCCAATGATAACATTTCCACTTGCAGCCCTGGTGGCAGTAGAGGCATGAGAAGGGCACAGAAAGGAAGAGAAAGTGTAATCTGGTTTATGTCTAACTGCCAAACGGCAGGTGAGTGACCGGTCTCAGATAGGTGTGTTTGGAAGTTATCCATCTAGGCATTGGCTTAAAGCTCTGTGACTGACTTAAAAGTTTGATCAAAATTCTACAGGGGGTGAATGAAGTAAAATCCTGCAGAAACACATGCGGCACAGATTCCTTGATACTGTTACCTTTTCACCTGATTCACTCATTACGAGGAGAGATTACAGGTTTACTTTAAGCGAAAGTCTCCGAGTTTCATTTCAGCAGAAACCAGAAATTAAAATACTTCACATATGAAGAAATTTGACTATTTTAGTTCAAAACAGCACCATTCAAAAATTGGGGAATAATGCTTTCATTTAGCCTAAAAAAAAACAAAACATTTATTTAATAAAAAATGACTAAAGAATTTTTTTTTGTTATTTTGAACACCAAGCCAGAATATTAGAATGATTTCAGAAGGATCATGAGACATTGAAGACTGGAGTAATGACACTAAAAAATTCAGATTTGCCATCACAGGGGGGAAAAAATTGTAATAATATTCACAACATACACTGTAATTTGTGAAATGCAGCCTTGCAAAAGAAGCTTATTTTATGCTTATCAAAAACATTTTAAAAATCTTTAAAAAAACATTTTAAAAAATTTGTGAGAATTTTTTTTACAACAGTATAGGATAGTGAGAAAAATGTGCCAAAAATATGTTATTCCACCCTAATAGAAGTTACAGAGAGCTAAAATAAAAGTAAATAAATACAAATATGTCCACAGATAGTGATCTTTGACCCCTATATGAATATCAGTCATTGGTCATCTGCAATACTGCCTTCAGCCTTAGGAGTCCTGGGTCTGCCCATCAGTGAGTTCAGAGGTCACAGTGATGACAGCGGGCACCTCACTGTGAGAGTGTGGCCCACCTCACTAAGACAACAGCAGCCGATCTGCTCACCAACTTCCAAGAGGATCAGGCCTGCGCTTGAGAAAACAGAGACAGGGTCACCAGATGACCTTTGAGATCACACTGAGCTTTCATCCCTTCCAAACGCACGGAGAAGGAAAGCAGCCTCAGCCAGGCCTGGAGAGACCTACCCTGTTTTTCTTGCAATAGAATCATGTTTAACACTGGCAGAAACAAATTATTTATTCTTCACAACATTACCATGCATTCGCCAAATTCATGAAACCTCCCATTTGAAAGACTAAAAAGAGAACATGATCTTGAACTGATATTGTGATTCAAAATGAAATGGCCATCACATTTTTACCTTATTTCACTGACATTGTTTAATTGGGATTTCAAACAAATCTCAATGCATATTATACTGCGTGTCCTCCTGCAACTATAAACACAGCAAATCAAAGCCAATGTTTGTTTAGTTGAACTCTTCCAAAAGCTCAGGGTTCTTAAGGATTTATAGATATTCAATGGGCAAGACTGCAGTGAGAGTGCCACGGATGTAGTATTGGGATACAAATAAAAATACACTAAAGCTTAGCCAAGTCTATGATTCTCCACCCACAGCTACATTTTTAACATCAAATCAAGAGGGAGTCATTCAAGAAAAAAAGGTCAGATAAAATCAAGTTGTACGAAAGTACAAAAGTTTGAGGATAATGCCCTGAATATGTGGTCTCAAAAGCAGTGCCAGTTCTACTATATGAAATCCATCAATCAAATAATCTCCCCGAGGTTAGCACACAATAAAAGCACTTGCACAATGTTACACACCCATCATTATTGGCAGCTCAACTGACAATGTTTTTGCGTGATACCACTCAAATTCTATGGTATATTAGCAATTAATGGGGTAAATGAAAAATGTAAAAAAAAGTTTTATTCTTAACATCACAGTCGTTCACGGTTGAACCAGAATTCTTGAAAGGCAATTATATAATGACGCTCATGACCCAAAGACAAATTCATTCAGACTGAAAAAGAAAGTCCGACCGGTGGTCATGGAAATAGCGGGGTAATATAATTTTGTGCCAGAATTCCTCCTCTCCAATGAGGTTTTATATTGCGTGATGGAGCAGATGTGAAGACACATCAGAGAAGCCTGGGAATGGTATCATTTTTGTGTTCAATATCCCAATATATTGTATAACAACTCTATTATCAAAAATGACAAGCAATAATAAAATATAGATTTCATCTTTTTTTTATTATGGGGGACTTGGATTTTTATTAAATTATAATAATAATAATAAACTTTTGACCATGTCAGTATGTTACATATACATATGGGGCCTATAATTTCCAGAAAATGGCACATGAACCTTATTTACACCAAATTTCTTGTTGTTCAATAGTGTTCAGCATGAGGCAGTTAATGATATTTTCGTTTTCATTTTTTTGCCAAGTGTAAAAAATAACAGCACATAATAGTAAATGAACCACCATTTATCTAAATTTTTACTTCAACTAGAAAAAAATTCTAAGTTTTGAGGAGGCAGTTAAACTGCTAGGCGTGCATTAGGCCACACACACCCATTAGACCTAGCCTACTTCATGAGACTAAATGAAGTTTACTTAAACATTTAGGTTCTTGATTCCAATAAACCCATTTTCTAATAAACTGGCATTCCATCTTTTAGACTAAAAAACAGTCAGTGTCTTCATAGCATTTCCCTTTTACTCACCTAATTCCACACAATCTGAACCAAATTTGGGCTCATTTGAACATTATGGGCTTGTTTTTCTTTCTCAAACGGAGGGAATTGGCTAAACTTTTGCAGAACACTAATAAACTTCAGAGTAACAGGCTCACATGAGCACAGTGACAAGTATATTACTCAAGAATAAAGAGCTAAAAACTTTATTAGAAGCTCCAGCCCTGCATCCTTCAGCTAAACAACTCCTGTAACAAAAGCAATAGACAAAAAATATATACCAACCGATTTTGTCTCATATGCTCACATAAAATGCTCTGAATAGTTTAATAGTAAGACTGAAAGTGCCATTGTCAACATGTTGTAAGTCAAATGGATCATTATTTTTCTCAATACAGGTTAAATGGAGAAATTTTTTTTTCTGAGGTTCTGTACCTCCAGAACCTCAATAACAGGAGTGTGACAATGGCAGCTATCTAGGCATTTGAAATCATTGCTCATAAATACAAACAAAAAGTATAAATAAAAAGCCATTATGGGTATAGATTGATCTAAATCTGACTTGATTCCTCCAGATCTGTGTTCATTTGAAAAGACGAAAGTACCGTATACAATTATAGGAAAGACAACAGATGGATTTCTTTCACAATTTCTATAATGTACAGATAGAGCTGAGAGTGTCCCGTTTTCAAATTAAAACCAATTAGCTGTCCGTCTGTATTTAAAGAAAATTCAAGTTAGCCAAGCCTTGTCTTATGACTATCATAAAAGGCATCATTGACTCTTCATTTCACAACTCCACAGGACTGGTTCTGATTGGTTATATCTTAAAGATAATTCAATGCAGATCATAATGAATTATGATCCTATAATCAACATAAGCTGAACACAAAGCAAGATATCTTTTTACAATAGGAATAGCCACCAAATCAACATAATAAATGTCTACAGAAGCACAACTGTTGTTTTATTATCAGACGCTCAAACATAATAGAACCAACCACAGCACCCAACACTCCCACATCTGGCTTTTCCCAAAGGAATGAGGGAAGAGAAGAAAAAAAGACAATTGCTGGACATTTGTGTAATTTATTCAGAAGAAATTGCTACCAAAATTGCTGTCTGCAAGCCATTTGCACAGCATTATCTGTGAGAAATGTTTGGAGATTCCCTCTGTATACAAGCCCAGAATGCCTTTTCATACAGACTTTAAACTTTTTTAATTATGATTTCTTTCAGAGCAGCAGAATGGAAATTGTAGAATGCACTAAATAAATAATGAAAATGAATATAAATATAAATGAATATAACACAAATATAAAAAGACATGCTAAATATTTTTGCTTGGCATTCTTCTGCTTTCACATACTGGTAAAAGTCATCTAACCCATGATGATGAAGTGGCTGCCATGGGATAAAAATTAAACGCAAGACACTCACAGCACTCAAAATTCTGCCCAAGCATGAGAAACGCCAGTTATTTACATACCAGTGGTCAATTGTCGGATACTTTTGGTATGATTGGTGTTCCTTGATTATAACTGGAGTCTTTGTGCATCTTTCACAAGAGAACTGCTGATACATAACATACTCTGTTTTGAACCAAACATGTTAGATTGACAAATAATTGACACCGACTCATGGAATGTGTCTATTTTTTGTCCATAGCATTGATGACTCTCATTCATTTCTGCAGAACACTGGAAGTAATTCTTTTGATCAATAATAACCCAGAAGAAACTATGGTGCTTCTCTTATCCTGCTTCGGAATGATGAGAATAATCCCTCCCGCTTCTTTTTTCTCGTTTCCATCGCTCTTCATTTCTCTTGTGCTTTTTTCCTCTCTTTTAACTGCCGTACGGCTCATTTGGGGTGTGCTCTGAATTTGATGAAGTGGCATAATTCACCCAACTGATCATATCACTAAAGGAGCAATTGTAAGATCAAAACCAGATTCCAGCATCAGTCACATATGGGAATCATTTTTATAAATCTTAATAAACTTTCATCTACAGATTAAGGGGGTCCCGGGCACAAGCACAAGACCTCCAGTGTGATTAGCAGATCCGAATCCAGTGAGGTGTCACAAAAACACGCCTGGTTTTAGATAAAGGATGAGAAAATCACATCGGTTTGATTCTGTGTTCTCCAGCATGTGCACCAGTGAATGATACTGAACAGCCAACACTGGGTCTAAAAATTGAAAGGGAAAAATGTCATTCCTGAATTTCTCTCCACGGATGAAAGATGACACTTATCGTGCACACATATGATGGCTCTTTGGTCTTAACCACAACTTTTTAAAGTCTGGCTGAAGGAGTATTGAAGGCCTGGTCTGCCGCTGGGGGTTAAACTTTGACCAAGAGGACAGTGGTGAGAAGGGGTACTGATGACTCTCTCGCCTCCCTTCCTCAAGTCCTGTTTATTCAATTAAAGATCAGTACAACCGCTGCTTTTTCCCTTCTCTTTCTCGGTTTAATTTGATCAGAAAATCTGCTGATGCAGGCTGCCCCCAACTCATGTGAAACCAATTTCAGCTACACATAAAAATCTGGAGCAGAGCTCCAAATAGACATGGCTCATCCTCGCCCATGAAGATGTCCTCATGTCTGGGCGAGCGGAGAGCTCCATACCCATGTGACCGTGCGGAGGTCAGGAGCCAGACCTGGAGGCTTGGGATCGGCATTTGTGGGGTTGCGTCTCAAGAGTGCACAGACACTGCCACAAAACACACAACGAAATAAACAAGCCTACAGCCAAGTCTGTGCGTCATGTTGCATACGATCAGGACCACAGCATGACTGTGGTGGAAGAACACCATCTGGTTACCATGGAGAGGTGATGGCAGGGATTCCGCTCCTCTCTCCCAAGCATTCTCTTCGCCTCACACACAGGAATAATTCTGATGGGAAAAAGATTGCCTTTCGAATGATTCCAGGGAAATCCAGTAACTGATCATATGAGTCCCTGTGTTAAATGTTGTTGAACATCTGCTCTACCAGTGTGACATTATCAGAGGAAAGCAGGTTAAAGGGACAGTTCATACTAAATTAACTGTCACTCCAGGTCATACAGGTTTGGAACGACATAAGAAAAAAATATATATATAGAAGAATGTTTAGTCGATGGAGACCAAAACAACATGAAACATCACACTACCAACCTATCTTCTATCAGTAATACATGTTTAGAATGACTTGAGGGTGACTAAATGACACAATGTTCATTTTGGGGTTAACTATCTCTTTAACACATGTATACTTTGCATCAAGGCAAAAAAAAAGTATACTTTTTTAAATCTCTAATGTTCACCTGTAGTTCAAACAGTAGAGCGTTGGCGCTCGTAATGCCAAGGTCATGGGTTGATTCCCAGGGAAAGAAAAAACTGATAAAAATGCAAACGTGTACCCTGAAATGCAATATAAGTCGCTTTGGATAAAAGCGGCTGCCAAATGCATACATGTAAAAATTATTTGAATATTTTAAATGTAAAATAATTGAATATATAATTTTAATATGCAAATTTACTGCTAAAAAAACATTGCTTTTTATTATCAATGTTGAAAAAAGTTGTGTGACTTAACATTTTTGTGGAAACCGTGATGCATTTTCTTTTTAAATTCTTGATTAACAAAGTTCAACAGAACAGCATTCATATTATAAATAGCATATTTAGCAACTTTCAACTTTATACATGTCTTTACTGTCCCTTTTGATCAATTTAATGCATCCTTGCTGAATTAAAGTATTAATATAACTGAACAATCAAACTGCATACAATGTATACACTGCAACGCATTCTAACCCCAAGGCGTCATCTAACTGACAATTTTGACCATGCTTCAATATTCGA